>LPNX010420870.1:0-106411 GCA_001517045.1 Pseudotsuga menziesii | reverse complement strand
ATGGAAGGCCAGGAGTCATATGAGTCGGATCCAAGTCAAGGAAAACTCCAAAATGTTTTGGACTATGCACACATCCCGATGTACGCGACTATCAAGGGAATACCTGCGTATGTACGTGGTTATCAGGGAAAAATCCGCGTATATCAATATTATAATGTTTTTGGGGATGATCAAGGTAACATCAAAAGATATAAAGTGGTCCAAAGGGGCTAATGAGTCTGCAGCGGGACAAGGGAAGGCCATACAATGTGTGATTCACCTAGTGTGGTGAAATCCGCTATAACAATGAGTGGCATAGTTCTTCTCATGCTCCTTCAGCTTTCCCGACTCATAACATATCATGTGGTTGTCTTGCATAAGGACTCCTCCAAGCCCTTGTCCTCATGCATCGGTACACACCACAAAATCCTTCTCTGGATCTGAAACTTTCAATACTGGTGCACTGGTGAGAATATTCTTCAATTGCTGGAAGCTTTCTTCACACCTCAATGTCCATTCAAACTTTATCCCCTTTTTTTGCAAAGAAGTGATGGCAAGTGAAACTTTGGAGAATCCTTCAATGAATTTCCTATAGTATCCTGCAAGTCCCATAAATTATCTTACATCTGTCACATTCCTTGGAGTAGGCCAATTCATAATGGCTTCAATCATTTCAGGGTCCACAGATATACCCTCTTCTGAGATAATGTGACCCAAATACTGAATTATATCTCTATAGAAGTCACACTTGCTCAATTTTGCATACAGTTGATGCTCCCTAAGCATTTTCAATGTCAATCTCAAATGCTCTTCATGCTCTTTCTCATTCTTAGAATAAACAAGAATGTAATCAAGTAAAACAAGAACAAACTTGTCCAAATATCTGCTAAAGACACTATTCATAATGCACATAAATGTAGCTGGTGCATTTGTGATACCAAAGGGTACCACTACAAACTCATAATGTCCATACCTTGTCCTGAAGGCTATCTTATGAATGTCTTCATCCTTGATTCTCACCTGATGATAACCAGACCTCAAGTCAATCTTGGAAAATACCTTTGCTCCTCTCATTTGATAAAAAAGGTCATCAATCCTAGGAAAAGGATATTTATTCTTCACAGTAAACTTGTTCAATTGTATGTGATCAATACACAATCTGAGTGTACCATCTTTCTTCTTTACAAATAGAACTGGTGCTCTCCAAGGAGACACACTCGGTAGGATATACTTCTTTTCCAACAACTCTTGTAGTTGCATCTTCAATTCTAGCATCTCCAGTGTACTCATCCTGTAGGGTGTCTTGGACACTAGTGCTGCTCCTGGCACAAGTTCAATTGTGAAATCAATGTCCCTCTTTGGAGGAAGTCCTGGAATCTCATCAGGAAACACATCCTTGAATTCATGTAATACCTGATAGTCTTCCAACCTAGGAGTTTCATCCCTTGTTGCCTCCAAAATATGGGCTGCATACAACTGGCAACCCTTCCTACAGAACTTCTTCAATTGTGTTGTTGAAATATGCCTTACTGAAATCACCTTTGGAATTCCTTTCACAACTACTGGGTTCCCTTCTTCGTCCATGCATTCGAAAGTCTTATTGTAACAGTCAAGCTTCGCTCTGTGAGCTTCCAACCAATCCATTCCAATGAAGACATCATAGGAACCAAGCGGTAGAACATTCAGATATATACACGTGACCAACCCATTCATGACCAAAGGACATTTTCTACCACTTCACTGACCTTTCTCTTAGTTCCAGTGGCTAGATGAACTAACCAAGATTTTCTATGCTTTACCTTCTTAAAAGTACAAATCTCCACTACTCTATGAGTAATGTAACTATGAGTAGAACCAGGTTCAATCAAAATAGAAATAGATTGTTCAAAAATCTTACCTGCTATTTCAACCACAGTTGACTGGTGATCTGCTTGATGGTCCTCCAGTGCTGCATAAATCCTAGGGACTGCCCTTGCTACTTGACCCACTGTTTCTGCTTCTTGAATGTTGTAAGCTGGCCTTGCATTCTCATTCTTGAGTGGACAATTTCTGTGCATGTGGGGTCCTCCACATTTCCCACATTGGAGTGGTCCTTTATTCTATTGTGGATCTTTAGGCTTTTCTCCTGTCACTCCAACTAGCTTACTCGCAGCTTGGGATGGTTGTTTCTGTTGATTCCTGAAGTTAGGAGGTTTGAAACCTTTCTTTATTTGGTCAAACTTCTCATTCTTCTTGTCCTTCCATGCCTTATGGTAATCTGGTTTACCTTTGCTTTGCTCATAGAAATACCTAGCATTCCTTATTGCTTCTTCAAGAGTTCTAGGTTCGTAAAACTCAATTCTATCTTTGTAAGACTAAGGCAATCCACTCAGAAAATGTTGGACCTTCACTTTTTCATCTCTGATGCACCGAAAATACCTCAATAGCTCCAAAAACTTATTTGCATATTCTTCCATGGTCTGTTGTCCCAATATCAGCTCATGGAACTCCTTAATCTTGTCATCATAATACCGGTCAGACAGGTATTTCTGCTTGAAATACTGCTTGAACTGTTTCCACATAAGTTTCCTTTCGCTGGTCCTCTTTACTTGCTTGAAGTGTTCCCACCAAATGGATGCCCTTCCATTTAGATTGAATATGGCAACCCTTTCCTTCATGTTTCCTGAATAATCTTGAACTTGGAAGTACTTCTTTATCCCAAGAAGCCAAGCTTCAGTCTCTTGTCCAGTCTTTACCTCACCATCAAATGTAGGAGGTTTAACTTTCTTAAATCCATCCCGAGAACGATCCCTATGGTGTCCCTTTCTTTTTCTTTTATGAGAATAAGAGCTTGAATCCCTGCTGGATTCTTCAGAGTCAGATGACCCACTAGAAGTCCTTCTCCGTCTCCTAGTACTACTCTTACTGCCTTCTGGTCTTGTTGTACCCCACCCAGAGTCTATCTTTCTTTGCAAGTCTGTCAAACTCTGCAACATAGCAGCATTCAGCTGATCCTGCTCTTCCTGGGATTTAATCAAGCTTATCATGGTGGCTGCAACATCTGACGGTGTCTCTTGGAATCTCCTTCAACTAGACTCTATGTCATCATGTCCATTACGGACATTTTCTCCCATGGCATCTCATGTATTCTTGTAAGAATCCCAAGCATCATATCCATCATGGGTTCTCATGACTGAACCACCACTTACTTACCAAACTGCACTATATGGGATACTACCCTTGAAGGTGTCTATGACTCTGCAAACATGTTAGTAACACAATTGTTAGATGCATACATTGATATAAATTAGAATTACTTACCTTCTCCTGGAAAAATCATAAAATAACGATTTTTCCCAAACACAAGATTTTCTTTATCAAAGAACATCTGTCTCAAGGGGACGATGGGGGTCAAGGGGGCTTGCCCCCTTGTGGCCACCACTGTAGGGCAGGTCGAGGGCAGCGCCCTCATTTTTTTTTTGTAATTCTTTAATTTTTGTGCAATCTGGTGCATAAGATCACTGCCACTTTCTCCTTCTCAGCCCTATAATCCACTGACAATCTGTTGAAAACCCACCGAAAAACAGTTGAAAAACTACTTGAAAATCGCTGAGAAATCCCTGCATGAAAAACCCAAAAAAAAATTTGTATAAAATCGGGTCTCATCCCAACTAGCATTCAGGCATTTCGGTGGCCAAAACTTCTAGTTTTCTTCGTTGCTCATCGGCGGTCCGTTCGTCTATTCTTCTCCAGCGTGTCGGATCTATAATTGTCTGGGCTTTTGAGCTTTATCAGTGATGCCAAGGATTGTTCATCGGGTGGCTAGTTCTCTAGGCTTCCGCAATGACGTCCAGCGAACTCTCTATGTTTTCTGTGAACATAACCCTGTCAGCGGATCGGAGCAATTGACCACTATGTTTCAGCGACTCAAAACTAAATGGGTCCACCATGTTGATGACTTCAACAACTAAGGTTTTCTGATGGTGGCATATTGGAAATTGGAAGAACTGATTATTACGGCATCGGCGGTTGAATGCATTGTCCATCGGATGGATAGTCTCTTAGGCGGCCGCAATGGTGGGTTCAGAAACCTTTAACGTTTTCTGGTCAACTGTCTGATCCACTATAATTTTTCGATCAGCTATCGAAAGCACTAATCACTGCAGCATCGGCGGTAGGAACAACTGTCCATCGGGTGGATAGTCCACTAAACAGCCACAACGGTGGATGCACGAACAACTAAATTTCACCGATCCAAACAACTAACCTTCGTTGATCGTCGATGGCCTTTTTCGGACGGTCTTTCAACTAAAAAGGGTCATCATTTCGGTGGTCTTCGGCTGTTCTCCACCGAAACTACGGCTCCATCTTCCACTAACTTTTTCCAACGGCTGACGATCACTTAGAGAAAGTTCACAAGTTGCTTCCTCTGTCAGTTGATCTTCCATCTAGCTCTCCGCTACATTGGAGGAGCTTCCCAATTAGTCTTCCGATGGGCCAAAGGTTCAGGTACTTAGACAAATTTTCAACAAAATTTTCAAGGAATTTTCTATCATAAATTTCTGATCTCTGCTGGGCAGAAGGCAATGCTACCTCTGTCACTGCATCTTCGTGGTCCATTCAGGCCCATGCTGCAACATGAGCTCTGATACCACAATGTAATGTCCCCAACCCTCCGACCAGCGAAGAGAACGCTACCATGCTATTTACGATCTGGGCAACCAGCCCCATGAACATGTGCATTCATAAAAATTGAAATGCTTGAACATAAAACATGCTAAGATGCATAATCATTCACATCCATAGCGGAAGCAAACATACATTCATTCATTCAACATGTTCATCATAAGTTAATAACAGTAAATATAATTGCAGAAGTAAAATAGACAAGATTACTTATCTTATAGAGAACTCATCCCGCACCCAGCTACGTCACTGCAATGTTCCACCCAACCATAGGACAGCGTGCTCCTTAATCTATCAGCAACGCTACCACCCCTAAGCTGGTCATGATTCCCCAAGCAATAAGGAACAGGTAGGCTTACACATAGCCAATGATACACAAAACACAGCCAAGCCAACACAATTGGGTTTATCAGGCCATCCAAGAGCTGGGAAAGGCTAAATGCTAAGCTGGTGAGCTCATTACAGAGCTAGGGACACCTACACCAGGGCTAGCCTGACTTCTAAGACACCCACACACATGCAACACAAGGAATCAGTCCCTTCTCTGCTATACAGTCCCTCAGGCCCTGACTTCCCTTCCAATGCTATTCAGGGGTTGTGGAGAAGAAATCCAATCCCTCTAGCTCTATCTGTGTGGTTCCCAAATGCACCAGGTTTATCAAGCAAGCCAATCCCTCATCCCTACTCCAACACAGTCTGAAGACCAACCACTGTATACATGCAGTCAAACAAGCGATTCAGAGCTTGGATAGGGAAAACAATTCCTGAGCCGTTCTTGGCCCTATCATGGCCAAAACGACTCCAAAACAACCTATAGCAGCCCCAAAACATAAAGGCAGACACAGCCAACCAACGTGGGAAAACAAGATCCCGTTCTCAATAATGAAGCCACCGGGGAAAAATTACACAGTCCAAAGATGGAAGAGGAAATCCAGGTTCTCAGCTAGGTAGGGGAAAAACATATACACAGGTCACAAATCGGTAAGGAAAACATACACATAGCAGAAAAATGTGAATGTCCCTTCACAGGGAAATCGTGGGTGATAGAACATGGCTTCCAGCTCATTGCATGAGTAAAAACCAGGAAGAATCCAGTGTGTGAGAATGAGAAAGACAATGGAGTATGGCGGTTGTCTCCCTGCGTGAAGAAAATGATAGCGAATCCCAATCGGTGCGTGAGGATGAGCAAGAATGGAGTGAATCCTATCGTGGTTTTCCTTCCTACATGAAGATGGAAAGTCTGCTGGTGGACTGGGCATGTGGGAAAGGACTGACAGTCCTGCCACCCACCACTTCCCAGCAATAACTGCCCTCAACTAACATCAGCAGTTTTAAATGGGTGGTTGACACATGGCCTTTTTTCCAATTGGTTCAAGGTTTAACAATTCCCCCTCCTTATCCCTGAGGAAAATCATGCCCTTTTCAATATGGTTGCATTGACATTGCTGGTTGGGGTTCATTTAATTAAAAATGCATATTTACATGATTCCAAAACTAATATGTTCCGTGTATAACGTTATACCATCGACAATGATTCCAATCGCCGAAACATAACACAAACAAATCGATGGTGGGGATTTTTCCTTTAGCTCTACACCATGATTAATTACAATATATAAATCATGTACATTTAATGCAAACGAGGTCAAAACCGGGGTGTTACACTCCATATCAGCCTTAGATGCAAAAGGAATGAGGGTTGCATTCATATATGGTCAAGTCATCCTGTGGCCAAAAGGAAAGACTATTGATGATGCAATAGTGATTGGTGAACAAGAAGGAGGTTTGTACAAATTGAAGGGCCATCCAGAACAAGCCTTGGTCCATGACATAGTAGAGCCAAATGAACTATGGCATAGAAGGCTTGCACATGTGCATTACAGAGCACTACCTCTTGCAAGCAAAGTTGTTGAAGGCATTTCAGAAATACAAGCAAAACATGATGGGGTCTGTAAAGGATGTACAAAAGGAAATAATGCAAAGAAGACATTTCCAAGTAGTGAAAGCAAAGAAAAAGGAATCTTCGAAATCATCCACTCCGATGTATGCGGTCCTGTGTCATAAAGCTCACTAAGTGGGTATGCATATTATGTTTCTTTTATTGATGAATTTTCTAGGAATACATGGATTTACTTCATGAAGAACAAAGACGAAGTACTCAGCAAGTTCAAGGAATTCGAAGCCTTGATCGAGAATCACACTGAAAAGAAGATCAAGACTTTTTGATCAGATAATGGCGAAGAATTCACTTTGAATGAATTCAAAGAGCTATGTAAAGAATCAGGGATTAAGAGTGAGTTGTCCACTCCTTATAATCCACAACAGAATGGTATTGCAGAACGGAAGAACAGAACTATCATGGAAGCTACAAGAGCTATGCTTCATGATCAAGATCTTCCTATGCATCTTTGGGTGGAAGCTTCCAGAACAGCGGTGTATGTACAGAACCGTACTCCACATAGAGTATTCAAGAACAAGACTCTTGAAGAAGTCTTCTTCGGCAAGAAACCAGAAGTCAGCCATCTCAGAATATTTGGTTGTCCTGTGTACATACACATTCCAAAAGAGAATACAACAAAATTAGATCCTTCAGGAAAGAAGGGTATATCTGTGGGATACTCTAATAGCTCGAAGGCTTACAGAATCTATTTCCCAGGATACAAGAAGATTGACATCAACAGGGATGTGACATTTGATGAAGACACAACTTAAAACAAATCCAAAAAGAGACCTACTGAAGAACCTGAAGAAGCAGAAGCACCCAGAATTCATGATACAACCATGAACGAAGAAACTCAAGAAGAAGATAGAGAATTTGAAGAAACACAAAGACCTATAGATCCACATCTAGAGAAGAATCCTCATAAAAGGAAACCTGCTTGGGTACATGAAATTATCCAAGGTGCAGAAAGATATGGGGCTCCAAAAGAGAATCATAGAGAAAGAAAGAGGACCAGATCCTGCTCCGGGTATGTAGCTTTACTATGTGATTTCAATGATAAAGAACCTTCCAGTTATGAAGAAGTGGCAGAATAGAAAGAATGGAAGGATGCTATGATCGAAGAATATCAATCGATCATGAAAAATTATGTTTGGGATGTTGTCCCAAGACTAGAAGGGAATTCAGTTGTGACTTCCAAATGGATCTATAAGAGCAAGCATGTAGCAGACGGTAGCATTGAAAAATATAAAACAATATTTGTGGCTCGGGGTTTCTCTCAGAAAGAAGGAATAGATTATGAAGAAACCTTTGCACCTGTAGCCAGATACACTTCCATCAGAACAGTACTAGCTCTGGCTGTAGTGATGAAATGGAAGATACACTAGATGGATGTCAAGACTACCTTCTTGAATGGTGTAGTGGAAGAGGAAGTGTATGTAGAAAAACCACTCGGTTTTGAGACACATGACAGGGAGTCCCATGTGTGCAGATTGAACAAAGCCCTGTACAGTTTGAAACAGGCACCCAGGACTTGGTACGACAGAATTGATAGTATTCTATATAGTTTGGGCTTTACCAAGAGTAAAGCAGATTCCAACCTGTACTACAAGGTTGAATATGGCAACCCAATGATGCTCCTACTATATGTAGATGATCTGTTTGTGATAGGAATGGATGGGTTGATTGCTGATATGAAGAGAAAGCTTGCTGCCGAGTTCAAAATGAAGGACTTGGGTATGATGCATTATTTCCTAGGCATGGAGGTGTGGTAGAGTGCAGATGGAATCTTCCTTGGACAAGGGAAGTATGCAATAGAGATCCTGAAGAGGTTTGGGATGATGGACTGCAAAGCCATGGCCACACCTATGGCATTGAACCTGAAGCTATTGAGTGATTCTTCATCGAAGTCAGTTGATGCTATGATGTATCGTCAGATGATTGGGTCCTTGATGTACCTGACGAACATGAGACCATACATTTGCTTTGCTGTGAACACCTTGAGCCAATTCTTGACAAATCCGAGAAATGTTCACTTGATTGCTGCAAAGCATATTCTGAGGTACATGAGGGGTACAGTTGATTATGGGCTCAAGTATGAGTTGAATTAGAATATTAACCTAGAGGGTTATCTTGATTCAGATTGGGTAGGTAGTGCCATCGATAGGAAGAGCACTTCAGGATGTTGCTTCAGTATGGGATCAGGTGTGATCTCTTGGTTTAGCAGGAAGCAATCATGTGTGGCACTGAGTACAGCTACAGCAGAGTATGTTGCAACTTGTTCAGCTAGTTGTGAGGTAGTATGGCAGAGGAAGCTACTGTCTGATTTATTTGATCTCCAGTTGGATGCTACTTGTATACATTGTGACAACCAGAGTTGTGTGAATTTGTCAGATAATCCAGTGTGCCATGACAAGTTGAAGCATATCGAGATCAAGTATCACTATATCAGGGATATGGTACAGAGGGGAGCAGTGAAGCTCCAGTATGTTGTGACGGATGATCAGATAGCTGATGTATTGATGAAGCCATTGGCTAGGGTGAAGTTTCAGTACTTCAGGGAGAAGCTTGGTTTTCTCTAGATCAATGTTCCCTCCAAAGGGAAGTGATGAGTCCGTGAGCCATTCTGACATGGGAGAGGATTAAGTTCCTTTCATGGTCAGATGTAATGGCTGAGCCATTCTATCATGGTGAGAGGATTTGGTTCCTTACATGTCAGATATGACTGCTGAGCTATTCTGATGCGACTGTAGGATTGGTTCCTAAGTGATCAGATATGAGTGTTGTTTCCATTCTAGGAATGGAGGTGCCTGGTTAGTTACCAGGAAACCTAAATCTAGGACTGAGAAGCCATTCTAATGTGAGAGAGGGATGTGTTCCCACTTGATTAGATGTAAGGGCTGAACCATTTTGTCATGGCCAAAGGATTAGGTTCCTCCCATGTCAAATGTGAGTCTTGGCCATTCTGACGAGTAGGACAGATGTAAGGGAAACTGCCATTCTGGGAATGGAGGCACCTAGTTAGTTACCAGGTAGCTCAGTCTGGGACTGGGGGGCATTCTAATGTGATGGTAGGATTAGTTCCTCCATGATCATATGTGAGTGCATGCCCTTTCGATGCAGTACTTTGAAGCATGGTCGGATATAAGTGCAGAGCCCTTTCGATGCAGTGCTTTCGACCATGGTCTATTGTAAGTGTTGAGCCCTTTTGATGAGGTGCTTTCGAGCATGGTCGACTATAAGTGCTGGGCCTTTCTGATGCGGTGTCCTCAGACATGGTCGGATGTAAGTGCAGAGCCTTTTTGATGTGGTGTGCTTGCACATGGTCAGATATAAGTGTTGAGCCATTCTGGCGTGATGTGTTTACACATGTTCATATGTGAGTGCTGGGCCTTTCTGACAGGATGAGGTCAGATGTGAGTGTTGGGTGTGCCTTTCTGACAGGATGAGGTTAGATGTAAGAGCTGGGTGGGCCATTCTGACTTAAGTGTTAGATATAAGCGCTGATGAAGACCTACATGAAGGGTAGCCCTAGAGGATTGACTCTGTAGAACTTCCTGTGACAAGAAGAATCAAGATAGCACCATTATGAGATAGCATGACGATCCAGACTTGATGATGATCCAGATCAAGTGATCCAGATGTGATGATCTAGACTCAATGATGATCCAAATCAAGTAATGATCTAGTTGTGATGATGATCCAGATCAAGTGATGATCCAGATGTCATGATGATCCATACTTGATGACGATCTAGATCGAGTGATGATCCAGATGTGATGATGATCCAGCAATGATGAGCCAGTAGTCATGATGGTGCAAATCCTATGATGAAGAAGACTTGAAGAAGAAGATGACTTGAAGACAAAGAAGACCAAGATGACTAAGAATACTTGAAGCTGAAGATGATAAGATGATCCAGTTGATGCAGAGAAGAAGACCAGTGCTGAAAATTGGGTCGAAAGAATACCTTCCTAGTTAAGAGGGAGTGTTGATGTATTTGTAACTTTGGAATGTACTCATCTATCTATCTTATGTCTTGTAACCCGATGTTTATTCTGTGATGTATCTATTATGTAATTGAGTCATGTTGTCATGCCCCTATGTTCCGATCGGGAGGATCTATAATGTAAACAAGTCATGTCAAGTCATTGTTGGTAACCCTCCTATTTTCCAAGGGTTAAAGTCCCCGTAGTTCTGGGGCACTATGGTTATTAGACTCACTTAGTGAAGTCGGCCCTAGTAGGGTTTTAGTCATGTCTGGAAGCAGTATAAATAGAGAGGTGACTTCTCTATTTATCATATATATCATACACACTCAAGTGTAGTGCATATTTGAGGAAGGAGAAGACATTGGGGCTAGATAAGAAGAAGGTTACTACTTACGGGAGATCACTTACTGTTTTGGGATTTTCTATTTTGGTGCTGATTCTATTTCTGAGGAAGTTGTGGGGTTTTATCCATTTATGGTTTCCCGAAGGAAAAACACTGTGTTCATTGTCTCTTGTGTTTGATTGTTGTGCTTGTTATTCTCTTAGTTAAAGATCCTAATAATGCTAGCTTAATGTTGAAAAAACTAACATCTTCTTGTCTAGCAACTTCGAATTCTTGGACTTGGGATTTCCCTGTACTGAATTTGAAACCCCCACTAATAGTGCTTGATATTTGGTCTTGATGGAACCCATTTGGACCAATTTTTCCTACTCTTGAGTGAGTGACTCCATGAAGTTTTCCAGGATTGGAATTTTCTAGTTTCGAAGGGTGAGTTTACCTGAGTGAAATGTGCTCACAAAGACTGAGAACTCTGGCCCCAACTTCGAAAGTATATATAAGATCATTTGATATTCCTTCTTCTCAATCCGACATTGTTTTAACAGCAATACAAGTGATTTGAACTTGGTGAAGAAATCTTGGATTGTATCATAGTGCGTTGGGCTCAAGCTTATCATCTCATTCTCAAGCTGGTGACCATGTAGCTCATCAGTTTTTCCAAATAGAGACTCAAGCTTCTCCCAAACCTCCTTTGGTGATGTCAAACTAGCAAGGTGGAACAAAAAATCTCTTGAGATGCTTAGACACAACAAACCATATGCTTCATCCAATTTGTTAAACTACTTGGCTTTCTCTACAGCAGAATTTGGTTCCACTTCAGTGCCCATGATAACTCTAAAAAGCCCCTTGGCTCTTAATTGAATCACCATCTCTGCCTTCCATTAAAATAAGTTGAAAGTTGTTAGCATGATGTGAGTAGCCTCCATTACTTCCTATGCTAATGGTGTTGAAATTGCTAAATATTTTACACACTTTGATTTTATCTGGAATTCACTAACAAAGTAGCTCAAATCCCCTAAGAATTTGGTCTGCACTCAAAAATATCCAACCAACTCAGATACCATGAGAGGAATTTGAACCAGAAAGTGAGTAATTCAAACCAAGGGAGAATCTAGGAGCATTAGTGAGGTTCACAAATCAAATTTGGGCGCAATATTCAGCAAAAACCATCAACTTACAGATAAATTACACACGATGATAGCTGGAAACAAGATAATTTTGGACTATCTAACCATGAAATTTTTATTAACATGTTTATAAATACATCATAAGATTTTCTAATGGCTTTGGAAACCAGTTGTGAGCAAATAACCCAAAATTGCCAAATTGGCATCAAACCCCCCTAGGTGGGCCAATCACGTCCCAAATATCTCCAAATGGACACGAATTGCTGAATTGGAATGGCTGATGTTTTGTGGGTCAATGGTTACACCTTGGACAGTGTGGGTGTGGAAAAATGGGTGTTTTAGAGTCTCAATGCAACATTAATTGCACCAAATCAAGCCAAATTTGGGCAAAATCCCACTCTAGCGCTCCAAGTCAACTTCATGTCCACATTCAATGAATGGTAGCACACTATAAATTATGGATGTGCATATGTGGCTGGTTGACTAAGTTGGAGTACCCATGTGGGTCATGTAGCCTCAAATTGACATGGCATATGTCCACCTAAGCACCCCTATTCCACCTCATAGTGTATTAAAGCTTAAAAATCAATAAAATTGACTAATTAGTGTAACTAAGGTACTAATGATGGATTAATGTTCTAACAGACTCCTCCTCTACCTCCTCCTCCTCCTCACTGGAGTCATCGTCATCATCCATAGGCAAGTCTCCCCGTGCCGCTACTCGCACATACTCAGTTGCAACTGCAATCCTCTTCATTAGAGGAATCCACTCACAGGGAGCATGGTAATAGGTGACAATAAGCTCATCATCTAGATGCTGGAAACCATCATCTGTGGCTCCCTCCATTAAGCACTCCACATGCTGTCGAAGCTCATCCAAATTATGTCGCTCCATCCTGCGTCCCTATGCGGGTGGATCCAGTCCCTCCACCCTGCCCAGCTAATGCTGGTACCCTTTTGGTAGGAAAGGACCAACATCTACACATGCACACAATTATTTCATCAGTCCATGCACATCAACTAGCTACCAATAAGCTAAGTAGTATATATATGAATGTAACCACATAAAACATCATGTATACGTACCATCTAGTCCCTAGGACTATCCTGGTGATCGGGGCATCTCTGGGTCTCCCTGGTAATCCATATCAGCATATGGGTAGTCCTCAATGACTATCAGGAGATGTCTCCACTAATCTAGCAGATTCTGAATAAATAAGCAGACCACCACACCACCCCCCTCACACACCATCATCTCGCACCATCTCCGCATCTGAGGCTCCCAAGGCCCACCATCCCACACCTCTAATTTCAATCGAAAGGTCAGAAGTCTCTCAAAGAAGAAATAGCACATAAAGGAAGTGAAGCAGAAATCCCCTCCAGTTGTCTTGGTGTGGTTCAATGCATGTCGAACCACGGTCAATTACATCTGGGCCCATCCATATTTTGTGCCCGTCATCCCGCTCTCCACCATCTGGAGTTGGCCCCGAATATATTGTGGTTCCCATACAAACCCAAGATCTACAGCACCATCGCTGCAACTTCCTGAGTCGAAAGACTCTCAATATCGCACAGCAAGATATATGACCCACGCACATACGCAGAGGCAAAGTACTACCTCTCAAAGAGGTCATCCAAAGTCTCCCTATGTGAGAGCTTTGGCATCATGTCACCAATCACTCCCAGCATCAAGATCCCAGTCATAAAGTACACATCCCACAGCATAATCTCAAGATGTTTCCCCTGAATAATGAAGCACTCTCCCCCAACATCCCAAAAAATCACCAAAGTCTCAAGCAGTAGTCGTAAGGTCTTCATCAAGGGAACCTGCATGTACTTGAGCAATCCACTGTTAGATCTTAGGATCTTATTTGAGAGAATAAAATGCACATCAATAATCACAAGAGACAAGAGACACAAAGATTTTTTCTTGGGGAAACCATAAAGGAGAAAACCCCACAACTTCCTCAGAGATAGAATGGGAACCAATGGAAAAAGTAAAACCCAAAGATAGAAACATGATATCTGACAGCTATTCTCTCTCTCACTTGTGTGATATCCTCTTCCTTCACTCATGTGCTATAGTTGAGTGAGTGTATGTTTCAAATATAGAGACTCACTCTCTATTTATACTAGTTTTCCACTTGACAATTACTTACTACGGTCGACTTCACTAGGAGAGTCTAATAACCCTAGTACCCCTCAACTGTGGGGACTATTTCCCTGACTTACAATGGAGGGTTAACCTCTATGACTTTACATGGATTTATTATATAAAGGATTCTCCTGATAGGAACATCAGGGTACAAAGAAATATAATATATAAAATATACAAGTGAATACGTTCCAAAGTTACAAATACATCAGCACTCCCTCTTAACGAGGAAGGTATTCTCTTGACATAATTCATCAGCACAAGTCTTCGTCGCTGGATCATTCATCAAAGTTGGATTATCACTAGATCATCATCAAAGATAGATCATAATCAAATTTGGATCATCATCATCATCACTTCTCTCACTATCTTGAGAAAATGGTCCTATCTCTCAATTCTTCTCATCATAGGAAGTTCTATAGAGCCAGCCCTTTTTCATGTTGGTTGTAGACCTAGCCTCCATGTAGGTATTTATCAATAGAGCCAACCCTTTTTCATGTTGGATGTAATTCCTTGCCCTTTCAAGGACTTCCCCTATAGAGCAAACCCTTTTTCATGTTGGATGCAACACCTTGCCTCTGCAAGGATTTCCCCTATAGAGCTAGCCCTTTTTCATGCTGGATGCAGCACCTTGCCTCTGAAAGGATTTCCCCTACAGAGCCATCCCTTTTTCATTTTGGATGTAGCACCTTGCCTCTGTAAGGATTTCCCCTACAGAGCCATCCCTTTTTCATGCTGGATGTATCACCTTGCCTCTGTAAGGATTTCCCCTACAGAGCCAACCCTTTTTCATACTAGATGCAGTACCTTGGCTCTGCAAGAATTTCCACTACATAGCTAGCCCTTTTTCATGTTGGATGCAGCACCTTGCCTCTGCAAGGACTTCCACTACAGAGCTAGCCCTTTTTCATGCTGGATGTAATACCTTGCCTCTGCAAGGATTTCCACTACAGAGCCAGCCCTTTTTCATGCTGGATGTAGGTCTCAGCACTTATATCTGACCATGGGAGGCCCAGCCTGCCACCATGTCGAAAAGGCCCAGTGCTTACATCCATCAGCATGGTAGGACACACCATCTACCATCCAAGGAAAGGTGTAACACCCCAATTTTCACCCCATTTTCATTAAATGTATATGATGTATATACATTGTAATTAATTGTGGTGTGGAGCTAAAGGAAAAATGCCCACCATCGATTTAGCATTTAATGTTTCGATGATTAAAATCGTTGGCGATGATATACCGTGATATCCAGCACATTATAATTTTGGCATCATGTAATTATGAATTTTAATTAAAATGAACCCCAACCAACTATGTCAATGCAACCATAATGAAAAGGGCATAATTTTCCTAAGGATAAGGAGGGGTAATTATTTAACCCTTGGGAGCCATTGGGAAAAATCCAAGTGTCATTTGATAAACCCTTTTAGCTGTCACCCACCTTTTTCTCTTACTCACCTTTCCCTTGTCTCAATCATTCAACTACCACATTAAATCCTGTGATGTTAGTTGGGTAGTTATTGTTGGGCAGTGGTGTGTGGCAGGACTGTCAGTCCTTTCCCACATGCAAACTCCACCAACAGACTCATTCACCCTCACGTGGGAAGGGAAAGCACCACGACCCCACTCTTCATTGTTTCCTCATGCAGAGAACTGGGAGAATCATTTTCTGGCATTCACGATTTTCCTGTGTATGTGACATTCACATTTTGGGTTGTTGAGGGTTCTCATTTATGATTGGGGTTCCTCGACATTTTATACTCACGCAGGCTTGGAATTCACCTCTACGCGGATTGTTTTTCCCTCCTCACGTAGCTAAGAAATCGTTGTTGGTTTCCCCATGATTTTGGTTTGATGTGGGTTCATTTTCATTTTGGGTTGCTGTGGGTTCTTATTGGGTCGTTGTAATACCCCGTTTTTAACCCCGCTTGCATATATTGTAAATAATATCGGTGTGGAGCTAAAGGCCAAGGCCCCACCATAGATTTGGTTATGTTGTGCTTCTGATTTGGAATGGTCACTGATGGTATATCGAGACATACGGCATATATTCAATTGTGGCATCATGTAAACACGCATTTTTAATCAAATAAACCAACCAGCTATGTTCACGGCAACTAAATTGAGAAGGGGCATGATTTCCAAAGGATAAGGAAGGGGGATGTTGAACATTGAGTCATGGGGGAAGAGCCATGTGTCACCCCTCTCTTTTTCTCACCACCACCTTAGTTTTTTGTTGTTAGTGGGGACAATGATTTGTGGAAAAAATACCACTCCTATGCTCACACCTGCACTCACTCTCCACAGCGTGCCTTTTGGGTAGCAGATGGTTTTCCCACTAGGGAGATCGTGAGTCTATCCATCTTCCATCACGCTGAGCGGAATTAAAGGAATCCACAATTCATTGTTTGGTGTTCGCCATTACTTTCATACACGGATTGCTAGTCAGAAAAACGTTCTTCCTCTGTTCACGCAGAGTTTTGCATCTTTTTCCCATCAATTTTAGATTGCGTATGGTTCTGTTATTTCCATCATTGGTTTGAGGCTGTGATTTTCTTGGATAGTTCGACGAATTGCATTTTGTCTTTCCGTATAGAGTGGCAGTCTGTTCTTTTTCCCACTCCTCTTCCTGTGCAAGTTCTACAACGATTGTATTGAGGATCAACCGGGTGTTGTGAGTCCCTGCGCTGTGTGTTCGGTGGTTTCATCCACATTTTGTTTTGGTTGTGTCTTTTTCCCCCTCACACACAAACTGAGAATCGTTTTCCTTTCCCATTGTTGTCTATGTAATTTCTCCATCAATTTCCTTGAGGAATTGTTGTGGGTTCATAGTTGTTGTGGGCTGTTGTTTGCCACGATGGATTGACTATGTTTTTCCCCTATAAAAGCTTGAATAGCTGTTTGGTTGCTTGCATGCAATGTTTTTGTCCTAGGACTGCATTGGAGTGGTGAATGAGAGCCTGAGGTGCTTGAGAAACCTGGTGGACTGAGAACACAAATATAGATCTACTGAGTTGGCTTCCTTCTCCACAACCCCTGAATAGCACTGGAAGGGAGATCAGGGTCTAAGGGACTACATTGCAAAGAAAGGGCTGATTTCCTTGTGTTGGGTGTGTGTGGGTGTTCTAGAAGCCATATTGGTTCTGGTGTTGGTGTCTGTAGCTCTTCAATGAGCTCACCAGCTTAGCATTAGCCTTTCCCAGCTCCTGGATGGCCTGATAAACCCAACTTTGTTGGATTGTCTTATCTGTTGTTCGCCTGATAAACCCAACTGTGTTGGCTTGGCTGAACTATGTACCCTTGTGGTGTTGTTATCCATGGCTATGTGTAAGTCTGTTTAGTTCCTTATTCCTTGGGGAATCATGCCCGGCTCGGGGGTGGCAACGTTGCTGAGAGATTAAAGAGCACGCGAGCCTATGGTTGGGTGGAATGTTGCAGCAACGTAGCTAGTTGTAGAAAAATCTCTTTATAAGATAAGCATATGTACCTAACTTGTGTCTGCAATCATATTTAATGTTAATGAATGCTGATATACATGTTAAATTTTGATCGGTATATGCATGAAGTGTTGATTGATATGTTTTGCTTCCGTTTTGTATAATGAATGGTTATGCTTCATGATATGTATTATGATTTAAAGTATCATGCTTCAGCATTATATGTATGTTCATGTTCATGGGGCTAGATCCCCGGATGATTGACGTATAGTAGCGTCCTCTTCGCCGGTCAGAGGGTCGGGGACATTACAGTGCAATGGAAGAGCTCTGGTTATAGCATGGGCTTGAATGGGCCATGACAGATCAAATAGCAGAAGTAGGTTAGCTTCTGCCCAGCAGCAATTAGAAAATTGTGACAGAAAGACCTCAACTTCAAATTTTTCTGAGTGCCTGAATTATCGGCCCATCGGATCACTTAGTGGGAAGGCCACCCGACGGATAGTTGATCCGACAGTCGATGCAGCGGAAGACTGCGGAGGAAAAATTTCAGAAAAATATTTTTAAGTGTTTGGCCATCGGCACATCGGGACACTTAGATGGATGGATCGCCGATGCTTAGCCGATTGACCACCGTAGTTGCAGATGGCTAGACCACTACGCCTCCGACGGGTAGAGCCTCTGATCGTCGATGGTGCAAGATTTCAAAAATTTTCTAAGCATTGACTTTGTCGGCCATCGGATCATGTTAGTAGTGTGCATCGCCGATGAGCAGCGAAAGGTATTAGATGATCTGCACCACCGTTGCGGGTAGCTATAAGACTATCCTTCCAAATAATAGAGCCTACTACCGCAGACGCTGTAAAGAAATTTTAAAAAAAAATACTAAGGCCCAAAATCGTTGACCATCAGAAGAAGATAGTGTTTTGTGTGACTACCATTGTGGAAGCCTAGAGCACCAGTCTTCCAACAGGGAGAAGCTCCAACTACCGATGCTGGTCAAAATCAGTTCGCCGATCAGAAATCACTAGCGAATTGGACTGCCAATCGGGAAAGGATCGAAGATGATGAGCCGCCATTGCAGCTGCTTATCAAACTAACCCACCAATGTTTTAGTCTTCCACTCACTAATGTCGAGATGTTAGTGGATTATGGAGTTGATAGATTCAGCGGAAGATAGAGGAAGTTTTCACCGACAGAAGAAGAAAATTCAAATTTTCTCTAACGCACGAGATCATCAGCCATCGGGAAATGTTAGTGGATCGAATCGTTGATCGAAAAAAGTTCGATGAAGGTGACCTGCCGTTGCAGCTGTTTAGTCAACTATCCCTCCGATGCCATAGTGATTAGTGTTTCTGACAGCCGATGAGAAGAAAATTTGAAAATTTTGTTTAAGTGTAAGGATGTCGGAAAGTTATTCGAGAACAGTAAGGGTTTTAGAGCCACCATTGTGATAGTCTAAGACACTATCTCCCCGATGGTTAGTAGGTCCAACAACCGATAATGTCTACAGAACCCATAAATAAATCGCTTTCTGTTGTTGCGGCTGCCTAGGAGACTAGCCGTCCGATGCAATATCGTAGCCAATCGTCGACACACAAAGGAGGTAAGTTTCCATTTGGATCGTCGCAACGACAGGAAAGGTAGTGACTTGGATCATCGATGTGCAAGGATAGTTCTTTCGACATCCGATAGGCTGGTGGTCGTGGAATACCCAAGAGGTTTATTGGACGTCATTGTGGAAGCCGAGACGACTAGCCACCCGATGTACAAGACACCCAACCTTCGATGCAGTGTGTAAGCTCGTTTCCATGGCCAATTCAGTTCGGAAAGTTAGATGCAGATCCGATGCAGCGGAAGGGTACCAACGAATCATCGATGAAGACGTGGGATCGGAGGAAAAACTTTGAAAAGTTGAAAAAGGATTGGAAATTTGTTAATGATCGGATCGCTGATCAGAAGCTCAGCCGGTTCGCCCCGCGAAAACAGTAGGGAGATCATTTTCTACCGTTGCGGCTGCTCAAAGGACTACGCACCCGATGCACAGTTAACTTGCTCGCCGATGCAGATTGGAAGTGTAGTCATTTTGACCACCGTAGAATCAGAAGAATAGATGAGATGAGGTCTGATTTGGGGCCTAAGGAATTTAGGTTTTTCAGAAGAATTTCTCGGTAGTTTTTCGAGCAATTTTCGACTGTCTTTCAGTTGGTTTTCATTAGATTTCAGCAAACTATCCGTGGCCACAGAGCTAAATATGAAATAGGGAAAATTTTGTGTTTTAGCATAATTGTTGTTTTATGAGTTTCCAAAAGAAAAGGTAAGTAATTTTGATTTATATTAATATTATGCATCTAACAATTTGCTACTAACACATTTGCGGAACTTTAGATAACTTCCAAGAGAAGTACTCCAGAAAGAACAGTGTGGTAAAGCAAGAGGTGGTTCAGTCATGAGAACCCATGATGGGTATGATGCTCAGGATTCTTAGAAGCGAACAGAAGATGCCATGGGAGAAAATGTTCGTAATGGAAATGATGACATAGATTCTAATGGAAGGAGATTCCAGGGGACACCGTTTTAGGTTGCAGCCACCATGAGAAGCTTGGTTAGAGCCCAGGAAGAGTAGCATCAGTTGAATGCTGCCATATTGTAGAGTTTGAAATATTTACAGAAAAAGATAGATTCTGGATGAGGTACATCAAGACCAGAAGGCAGTAAGAGCAGCACGAAGAGAAGAAGAAGGACTTCCAGTGGATCATCTAACTCTGAAGAATCCAGTGGAGATACAAGTTCGTCTTCTCATAAAAGGAAAAGAAGAAGGCACCATAGGGATCGCTCTTGAGATGAATTTAGGAAAGCTAAACCTCCTAAATTTGATGGTGAGATAAAGACAGGACAAGAAGCTGAAGCTTGGCTTCTTGAGATCAAGAAGTACTTTCAGGTGCAATATTATTCAGGAAACATGAAGGCACGAGTTTCCATATTCAATCTGAATGGAAGGGCATCCATTTTGTGGGAACACTTCAAGCAGGTAAAGAAGATCAGTGAAAGGAAACTGAAGTGGAAACAGTTCAAGAAGTGTTTCAGGCAGAAATACCTTTCTGACAGGTATTATGATGACAAGATCAAGGAGTTCCATGAGCTGAGATTGGGACAACAAAACATGGATGAATATGCAAATAAATTCTTGGAATTGTTGAGGTATGTCCGGTACATCAAAGATGAAAAAGTAAAAATCCAGTGGTTTCTAAGTGGATTGTCGTAAGCCTACAAAGATAGAATTGAGTTCTATGAGCCGAGAACTCTCGAAGAAGCAATAAGAAAGGCTAAATATTGCTATGAGAAAAGCAAAGGTAAACCTGATTACCATAAGGCATGGAAGGACAGGAAGAATGAAAAGTTTGACCAAAGAAAGAAAGGTTTAAAACCTTCTAGATTCAAGAATTAGCAAAAGCAGCCATCCCAAGCTGTGAATAATTCCGTTGGAGTGACAGGTGGAAAGCCTAAAGAGCCACAATAGAATAAAGTTCCACTCAAATGTTGGAAATGTGAAGGACCTCACTTGCACAGATATTGTCCCCTCGAGAATGAAAGTGCAAGGCCAGCTTATAACATTCAGGGAGTAGAAACAGTGGATCAAGCAGCAAGGGCAATCCCTAAATTTTATGCAGCATTGGAGGACTGCCAGGCAGATTATCAGTCAACTATGGTTGAAGTTGTAGGTAAGATTGTTGAACAATCTATTTCTATTTTGATTAACCCTGGTTCTACTCACAGTTATATCACTCCTAGGGTAGTGGAGAGTTGTGCTTTTAAGAAGGTAAAGCATAGAAAATCTTGGTTAGTTCAGCTAGCCATTGGGACTAAGAAAAAATTCAGTGACATGGTAGAGAAATGCCCATTGGTCATGAATGGATTGAACACTTGTGTAGATCTGAATGTTCTACCGCTTGGTTCCTATGATGTTCTCATTGGAATGGATTGGTTAGAAGCTCACAGAGTGAAGCTTGACTACTATAACAGGACTTTTGAATGCACATATGAAGAAGGAAACCCAGTAGTTGTGAAGGGTATTCCAAAGGTAATTTCAGTAACGCAGGTTTCAGCAATGCAGTTGAAGAAATTATGTAGGAAAGGATGCCGGTTGTATGTAGCTCATATTCTGGAACCAACAGGAGATGAAACTCCTAGGCTGGAGGACTATCAGGTGTTACATGAATTCAAGGATGTATTCCCTGATGAGATTCCAGGACTTCCTCCAAAGAGGGACATTGATTTCACCATTGAATTTGTGCCAAGAGTAGCACCAGTGTCCAAGACACCCTACAGGATGAGTACACCAGAGATGCTAGAGTTGAAGATGCAACTGCAAGAGTTGTTGGAAAAGAAGTATATCTGACTGAGTGTGTCTCCTTGGGTTGTGAAGAAGAAACATGGTACACTCAGGTTATGTATTGATTACAGATAGTTGAAAAAGGTTACTGTGAAGAATAAATACCCTTTTCCTAGGATTGATAACCTCTTTGATCAAATGAGAGGAGAAAAGGTGTTTTCCAAGATTGACTTGAGGTCTGGTTACCATCAGGTGAGAATCAAGGATGAAGACATTCATAAGACAGCCTTCAAGACAAGGTATGGACAATATGAGTTTGTAGTGGTACCATTTGGTCTCACAAATGCACCAGCCACATTTATGTGCCTTATGAACAGTGTCTTCAGTAAGTATTTGGACAATTTTGTTCTTGTTTTCCTTGATGACATTCTTGTTTATTCTAAGAATGAGGAAGAGCATGAAGAGCATTTGAGACTGACATTGCAAGTGCTCAGGGAACATCAGCTGTATGCAAAGTTGAGTAAATGTGACTTCTACATGGATAGAAGTCACATTATCTCAAAAGATGGTATATCAGTAGACCCTTAAAAGATTGAAGCCATTATGAATTGGCCTACTCCATGAAATGTGATGGATGTAAGATCTTTTATGGGACTTGTAGGATACTACAGGAGATTCATCGAAGGATTTTCCAAGGTTGCACATGCCATCACTTCTTTACAAAAGAAGGGAATGAAGTTTGAATGGACTTCGAAGTGTGAAGAAAGATTTTAATCGTTGAAGAATCTTCTCACAAGTGCACCAGTATTGAAGGTTACATACCCAGAGAAATATTTTTTGGTATGTACCGATACATGTGGACAAGGCCTTGGAGGAGTCCTTATGCAGGACAACCACGTGATATGTTATGAGTCAAGAAAGTTGAAGGAGTGTGAGAACAATAGTGCCACTCATGATCTAGAGCTTGCATCCATAGTACATGCTCTCAATATGTGGAGACATTACTTGATGGGTAGAATATTTGAACTCAGGACATATCGTTGTGGCCTAAAGTATTTGTTTGATCAGCCTACTCTGAATGCTAGGTAAGCGAGATGGCTGGAATTTATATGTGAGTTTGATTTTGAAATCAAGCACATAAAAGGAAAATAGAACAAGGTAGTTGATGCACTCAGCAAGAAGGTACAGGAAATGCATGTGGCATCTCTTAGTATTTGCTAATCAGAATTGAGGCAGCAAATTGTTAATCATGTTGCCAAAGATGAATTGTATGAGCAGGAAAAAGACAAATTGCAGCAGAAAAGTCTTGAGAAGAGGTATGAGGGATATAAATTGGAAGAAGATGGACTTCTCACTTTTAAAGGCAGAATTTATATTCCTAAAGTAGCAGATTTGAGGAGAATTGTTATGGATGAAATCCATCAAGCTCCGTATTCTGGTCACCCAGGATATCATAAGACAATTGCTACAGCTAGAAGGCTGTACTTTTGGCCAGGTATGAAAAAGGACATGGCTGAATACATTTCAAGGTGCATGAAATGTCAACAAGGTTGAGCATCAACATCCAGCAGGTTTGTTGCAGCCTTTACCAGTTCTGGAATGGAAATGGGAAGTTATTTCCATGGATTTTATTACAGGATTGCCAATGACTTGGAGACAACATGATTCCATCATGGTTGTAGTAGACAAGTTGACAAAGGTAGCACATTTTATACCAGTGAAGTCTACGCATAAGAATGATGACATTGAAAAGAGTTTCATGAAGGAGATTTTCAAATTGCATGGATTTCCAAAGGCAATAGTTTCTGACAGAGATGTCAAGTTCACTTCCAATTTTTGGAAGGGGTTGTTTCTAGATTTGGGTACAAAGTTAAACTTCGGCACTGCATACCATCCTCAGACAGATGGGCAGAGAGAAAGAGTTAATCAGGTGCTTGAAGATGTGTTTTGCATGTATGTGATGAACAAACCAACCAAGTGGGAAGATTACTTACACTAGGTAGAGTTTGCTTACAACAATGGACAGCAGGCATCCTTGGGGATGAGTCTGTATGAAGCTTTGTATGGCAGAAGGTGCAAGACACCAGTGGCTTGGGACAACCCGATGAACAGAGTTGTGCTTGGACCAGAATTGCTCAAGGAAATGGAGCAAGAGGTTGTAAAGATTGGGCAGAATCTGAAAGCAACACAAGACAGATAGAAAAGCTATGCAGATAAGCATAGGATGAACAGAGAGTTTAGTGTTGGGGATCATGTTTACCTCATAGTGAAGGCAAAGAAAAGTTCCTTGAAGCTTGGAAGTTATGCCAAGCTGTCACCTAGATATTGTGGGCCATTTGAAGTGCTTGAAAGAATAATTCTTGTTGCATAGAGACTTGCATTGCCTTCTAGTACTAAAGCTCATAATTTTTTTCATGTTTCTTTGCTTAAGAAATATGTATATGATCATAACCATGTGATAAAATGGGATGTGATTCAGGTGGAACCCGAGGGAGAGTTCCAAATCAAGCCAATGCACATCCTCAATAGGAAGATCACAATGCTCCAGAACTGAGCCATAGGGCAAGTAAAGGTGCAATGGGAGCACTATGGACTTGAAGAGGCTACGTGGGAGCTGGAGGATGCCATGCGATTGGCACATCCATTTTTGTTCAATCCTGCGGAACATTGAGGAGATACTAGTGTAGCACTTTTGTTCAAATTTTGTAAAGCACTGAGAACAGTGCTATTGAAGGGGGAGGGGAATGTAATACCCCGGTTTTAACCCTGCTTGCATATATTGTAAATAATATTGGTGTGGAGCTAAAGGCCAAGGCCCCACCATAGATTTTATTTTGGTGTGTTTCTGATTTGGAATGGTCACCGATGGTATATTGGGACATACAGCATATATTCAATTGTGGCATCATGTAAACACGCATTTTTAATTAAATAACCCAACCAGCTATGTTCGCGGCAACTAAATTGAGAAGGGGCATGATTTCCAAAGGATAAGGAAGGGGAATGTTGAACATTGAGTCATGGGGGAAGAGCCATGTGTCACCCCTCTCTTTTGCTCACCACCACCTTAGTTTTATGTTGTTAGTGGGGACAGCGATTTGCTGGCAAAAAGACCACTCCTACGCTCATGCCTGCACTCACTCTCCACGACGTGCCTTTTGGGTAGTGGATGGTCTTTCCACTAGGGAGATTGCGAGTCTATCCATATTCCATCACACTGAGCGGAATTAAAGGAATCCACAATTCGTTGTTGGGGGTTCGCCATTCCTTTCAAACACGGCTTGCTAGTCAAAAAAACGTTCTTCCTCTATTCACGTAGAGTTTTGCATCTTTTTCCCATCAATTTCAGACTGCGTATGGTTATGTTATGTCCATTGTTGGTTTAAGGCTATGATTTTCTTGGAGAGTTCGACGAATTGCGTTTTTTCTTTCCGTATAGAGTGGTAGTCTGTTATTTCTCCCACTCCTTTGCCTGTGCAAGTTCTACAGCGATTTTATTGAGGATCAATCGGGTGCTGTGAGTCCCTGCGTTGTGTGGTCGATGGTTTCATCCACATTTCATTTTGGTTGTGCCTTTTTCCCCCTCACACACAGACTAAGAATCATTTTCCTTTCCCATTGTTATCTATGTAATTTCTCTAGTGATTGCCTTAAGGAATTGCTATGGGTTCATAGTTGTTGTGGGCTACTATTTGCCACAATGGATTGACTGTGTTTTTCCCCTGTAAAAGCTTGAATAGTTGTTTCACTTATTGCATGTAGTGGTTTTGTCCTCGGACTGCATTGGAGTGGTGAATGAGGGCCTAAGGTGCTTGAGAAACCTCATGGACTGAGAACCACACAGATAGAGCTACTGAGTTGGCTTTCTTCTCCACAACCCCTGAATAGCACTCGAAGGGAGATCAGGGTCTGAGGGACTGCGTTGCAGAGTAAGGGATGATTTCCTTGTGTTGGGTGTGTGTGGGTGTTCTAGAAGCCAAACTGGTTTTGGTGTTGGTGTCTGTAGCTCTTCAATGAGCTCACCAGCTTAGCATTAGCCTTTCCCAGCTCCTGGATGGCCTGATAAACCCAACTTTGTTGGCTTGGCTAATCCATTGTTCGCTTGATAAACCCAATTGTGTTGGCTTGGCTGAACTGTGTACCCTTGTGGTGTTGTTATCCATGGCTATGTGTAAGTCTGTTTAGTTCCTTATTCCTTGGGGAATCATGCCTGACTCGGGGGTGGCAGCGTTGCTGAGAGATTAAAGAGCAGGCGAGCCTACGGTTGGGTGGGACGTTGCAGCGACGTAGCTGGTTGCGGAACAAGCTCTTTATAAGATAAGTATCCTTACCTAACTTGTGTCTGCAATCATATTTACTAATAATGAATGCTGATATACATGTTAAATGTTGATCGGTATATGCATGAAGTGTTGATTGATATGTTTTGCTTCCATTGTGTATAATGAATGGTTATGCTTCGTGATATGTTTTATGATTTAAAGTATCAAGCTTCAGCATTATATGTATATGTATGTTCATGTTCATGGGGCTAGATCCCCGGATGATTGACGTATAGTAGCGTCCTCTTCGTCGGTCAAAGGGTCGGGGATGTTACAGTCATTTTTGCCATGGTAGGGCCAAGAATGACTTAGGAATCAAATTTCCTAGTCAGGGCTATGTATTACCTAAATTGTCACCTCAGTTGTTCTGTGGTGTTTGATTTTCTTCCCCATAGCTGTGAATTGCTTGTTTTGTTGTGTGTATGCAGTGGTTGGTATTTGGACTGTGTTGGAGTGGGAATGAAGGCTTGGTATGCTTGATAAACCTGGTGTGTTTGGGAGCCACATAGACAGAGATAGAGGGCTGGCTTTCTTCTCCACAACCCTTGAAATATAGCACTGGAAGGGAAGTCTAGGCCTGAGGGACTGTGTAGCAGAGAAGGGACTGATTCCTTGTTTTGGGTGTGTGTCGGTGTCCTAGAAGTCAGGCTAGTTTTGGTGTAGGTGTCTTTAACTCTTTAATGAGCCCACCAGCTTAGCATTCAGCTTTTCCCATCTCCCTGATGGCCTGATAAACCCAACTGTGTTGGCTTGGCTGATTTGTGTATCTTTGGCTATGTGTGGGCCTGCTTAGTTCCTTATTCCTTGGGGAATCATGCCCAGATCGGGAGTGGCATTGTTGCTGAGAGACTAAGGAGCACACTAGCCTATGGTTGGGTGGAACATTGTAGTGACGTAGCTAGTTACGGGATGAATTCTTCATAAGATAAGTATTATTGACTATCTCATCTTTGCAAATTGTATTCTGTTGTTTAATGAAAATGATAAACATGCTAAATGCTTGAATGTATGGTTTTGCTTCCGCTATATGGTAAAAATGTATGCATGTTTTACTTCAAAGCATTTCAGTTTTTATGTGTATATGTTCATGGTGCTAGTTGCCCAGATAGATAATGGTATGGAAGCGTCCTCTTCACCAGTCGGAGGGTCGGGGACATTACAGTGTGGTATCAGAGCACATGTTCCAGCATGGGCCTGAATGGGCCGTGAAGAATCAGTGACAGAGGAAAGTTACCCTCTGCCCAACAAGGAAAAAAAATCATAAAATCAGAGAAAATGACAGGAAAATTTCAAAAAAAAATTCTAAGTATGAAAATTATCGGATGGCTTAGGCTAAAGCCGATCCGTTACGTCGGATTACTTAGCCGAAAGCTCATCTGATACACCGGATAAACTAGGAGGAAGTCCACCCGATAAAGAAACGGCAGAAAGAAATTTAAAAAAAAAAAAATTGTTGTCCAAGTTTGAAACTTATCGGTGGTCTTGGTTGAGAGGAGCCAAGGGTCTTGACTGGGTTGAGCTAAGACACAGCCAACAAGGAAAACGTAGTGAGAAAATTTTCTGAAAATTTTTCTAAGTATCGAAATTGTTGGAAGGATTTTGATGAAGCCAGCCAATACGTCAGCTCAGGTTAGCTGGAGGACTTCCAATGATGCCGGTGCCAGAAAGAAAAAGAAAATTTTTCTGAAAAAAATTTCTAAGTACAGGAAATCTCGGAAAAAAAATTTCGATGTCTCTCAGGAGAAGCTCTTCGAGGCATCTCGGAAGACATTCGCTGAAGCGGAGCCGAGGTGTCGGCAAGGCTAGCCTGAAGGAAGTCGAAGCGTTGGAAAAGGATAGATGATCGAGCAACCGATGCAGCGGCAGAAGAAAGAGGACGATAAGAAGAAAAATTCAAAAAAAATTCTAAGTATAGGAAATCTCAAAAAAAAGTTTTTCGATGGCTCTTGAGTGAAGCCCTTTGAGGCATCTCAGAAAGGAAATCAATATCGGTCTAAGGCATCGGAAAAATATAGAGGATCGGTTAGACCATGTGCATCGAAAGACAGAGGAATATTGGTTCGGAACGTCGGAAGAAAATAGAGGATTGGTCAGCCGATGTGCATCGGAAGAAAGAGGAAGAATGATCCGATGTACATTGGAAGACGAATGAAGATCATTCTGCCGAGGTATTGGAAGCGTTGTCAACTAGTGATCCGATACATCGGATGATTAGTTGGGAAGGGATCCAATATGACCAAAAAAAACATTGAGTTTTCAGTGGGATTTTTTAGCTGATTTCAATAGTTTTTTAGTGGATTTACAGGGCCGAAAAGGAGGAAAATTGCAGCGATCTTATGCACCAAATTGTGCAAAAATCAAATATTTACAAAAAAAAAATGAGGGCGTTGCCCTCAACCCGCCCTGCAGTGGCAAAATAGACAAGGGGGCAAGCCCCATTGACCCCTGTCGTTCCCTTCAGATAGACGTTCTTTAAGGAATAAAATTCTGTGTTTTGGGGAAATTTGTCATTCTATAATTTTTCCAAGAGAAGGTAGGTAATTCCAAGTTGTATAAATGTTATGCAGCTAACAATTGTGTTACTAACACATTTTGCAGAATCATAGTCACCTTCAAGGGTAGTATTCCAGGTAGTACGGTTTGGTAAAGTAAGTTGTGGTTCAACCACGAGAACCCATGATGGACATGATGCTCAGGGTTCCTATGAGCATGCGTGAGATGCCATGGGATAAAATTTCTGAGTTGGAAATGATGACATAGAGTCTAATGGAAGGATATTCCAAGAGACACCGCTAGATATTGCGACCACCATGAGAAGCTTGATTAAATCCCAAGAAGAGCAACATCAGAGTAATGCTGCTATGTTGTAGAGTTTGACAGACTTACAAAGAAAGATAGACTCTGGATAGGGCACAGTAAAACCAGAAGGCAGTAAGAGCAGTACTAGGAGAAGAAGAAGGACTTCTAGAAGAATATAGCGAGGATTCAAGCTCTTCTTCTCGTAAGGGAAAGAGAAAGAAGCACCATAGGGATCTCTCTCGGGATGAATTTAAGAAGGCTAAATCTCCTACATTTGATGGTGAGGTAAATACTGGACAAGAGGCTAAATCTTGGCTTCTTGGGATAAAGAAGTACTTCCAAGTTCAGGATTATTTAGGAAACATGAAGGTAAGAGTTGCCATATTCAATCTGAATGGAAGGGCATCCATTTGGTGGGAACTTCAAGCAAGTAAAGAGGATCAGTGAAAGGAGACTTAAGTGGAAACAATTCAAGAAGTATTTCAAGCAGAAATACCTCTCTGACAGGTATTATGATGACAAGATTAAGGAGTTCCATGAGCTGAGATTGGGACAGCAGACCATTGAAGAGTATGCAAATAAGTTCTTGGAATTGTTGAGGTATGTCCGGTACATCAAAGATGAAAAAGTGAAGGTCCAACATTTTCTGAGTGGATTGCCTCAGTCTTACAAAGATAGAATTGAGTTTTATGAACCTAGAACTCTTGAAGAAGCAATAAGGAAGGCTAAGTATTTCTATGAGCAAAGCAAAGGTAAACCTGATTACCATAAGGCATGGAAGGACAAGAAGAATGAGAAGTTTGACCAAAGAAAGAAAGATTTCAAACCTTCTAACTTCAGGAATCAGCAGAAGCAGCCATCCCAAGCTGGGAGTAAGCCAATTGGAGTTATAAAAGAAAAGCCTAAAGATCCACAATAGAATAGAGGACCACTTCAATGTTGGAAATGTGGAGGACCCCACATGCATAGAATTTGTCCACTCAAGAATGAGAGTGCAAGGCCAGCTTACAACATTCAAGAAGCAGAAATAGTGGGTCAAGTAGCAAGGGAAATCCCTAGGACTTATGCAGCACTGGAGGACCGCCAGGCAGATCACTAGTCAACTGTGGTTGAATTTGCAGATAATATTGTTGAGCAATCTGTTTCTATTTTGATTGACCCCAGTTCTACTCATAGTTACATTACTCCTAGAGTAGTGGAGATTTGTGAATTTAAGTAAAGCATAGAAAATCTTGGTTAGTTCAGCTAGCCACTGGAACTAAGAGAAAGGTTAGTGAATTGATAGAGAAATGTCCATTGGTCATGAATGGATTGGTCACTTGTGTAGATTTGAATGTTCTACCACTTGGTTCCTATGATGTTCTCATTGGAATGGATTGGTTAGAAGCTCACAAGGTAAAGCTTGACTATTACAATAATAATTTTGAATGCATGGATGAAGAAGGGAACCCAGTAGTGGTAAAAGGTATTCCAAAGGTGATTTCAGTAAGGCAGGTTTCAGCAATGCAGTTGAAGAAGTTATGTAGGAAAGGTTTCCAGTTGTATGCAGCACATATTTTGGAGGCAACAGGGGATGAAACTCCTAGGTTGGAAGACTATTAGGTGTTACAGGAATTCAAGGATGTGTTTCCTAATGAGATTCCAGGGCTTCCTCCAAAGAGGGACATTGATTTCACAATTTAACTTGTGCCAAGAGCAGCACCCATGTCAAAGACACCCTACAGGATGAGTACACCAGAGATGCTAGAACTGAAGATGCAACTGCAAGAGTTGTTGGAAAAGAAGTATATCAGGCTGAGTGTGTCTCCGTGGGGAGTACCAGTTCTGTTTCTAAAGAAGAAAGATGGTACACTTAGGTTGTGTATTGATTACAGACAGTTGAACAAAGTTACTATGAAGAACAAATATCCTTTGCCTAGAATTGATGACCTCTTTGATCAAATGAGAGGAGCAAAGGTATTTTCCAAGATCTACTTGAGTTCTAGTTACCATCAAGTGAGAATCAAGGATGAAGACATTCATAAGACATCCTTCATAACAAGGTATGGACATTATGAGTTTTTAGTGGTACCATTTGGTCTCACAAATGCACCTGCTACATTTATGTGCCTTATGAACAGTGTCTTCAACGGGTATTTGGACAAGTTTGTTCTTTTTTTCCTTGATGACATTCTTATTTATTATAAGAATGAGGAAGAGCATGAAGAGAATTTGACATTGACATTGAAATTGCTCCGGGAGCATCAGTTGTATGCAAAGCTGAACATGTGTGACTTCTATAGAGATAGAATTCAGTATTTGGGTCACACTATCTCAAAAGAGGGTATATCTGTGGACCCTGAAAAGATTAAAGCCATTATGAATTGGCCTACTCCAAGAAATGTGACAAATGTAATATCTTTTATGGGACTTGCAGGATACTACGGGAGATTCATTGAAGGATTCTCCAAAGTTGCACATGCCATCACTTCCTTGCAAAAGAAGGGGATAAAGTTTGAATGGACATCGAGGTGTGAAGAAAGCTTCCAGCAGTTGAAAAATATTCTCGCTAGTGCACCAGTATTGAAAGTTTCAAACCCAGAGAAATATTTTGTAATGTGTACCGATGCATGTGGACAAGGGCTTGGAGGAGTCCTTATGCAACACAACCACGTGATATGTTACGAATCAAGAAAGTTGAAGGAGCATGAGAATAACTATGCCACTCATGATCTAGAGCTTGCATCCATAGTACATGCTCTCAAGATGTGGAGGCATTACTTGATGGGTAAAATATTTGAACTAAGGACAAACCATTGTGGTCTGAAGTATCTATTTGATCAGCCTACTCTGAATGCTAGGCAAGCAAGATGGTTGGACTTTGTATGCAAGTTTGATTTTGAAATCAAGCACATAAAGGGAAAAGAGAATAAGGTAGCCGATGCACTCAGTAGGAAGGTGCAGGAAATGCATGTGGCATCTCTTAGTATTTTCCAATCAGATTTGAGCCAGCAGATTGTTAATTATACTACTGGAGATGAATTGTATGAGCTGGTAAAAGACAAATTGCAACAGTAAAGTCTTGAGAACGGGTATGAGGGATATAAATTGGAAGAATATGGACTTCTTACTTATAAGGCAGAATTTATATTCCAAATGTTGCAGAGTTGAGGAGAGTTGTTATGGATGAAATCCATCAAGCTTCGTATTATGGTCACCCAGGATACCAAAAGACAATTGCTACCTCCAGAAAATAGTACTTTTGGCCAAGGATGAAGAAGGACATGGCTGAATACATTTCAAGGTGCATGAAATGTTAGCAGGTAAAGGTTGAGCATCAACATCCCGCAAGTTTGTTGCAGCATTTTCCAGTTCCAGAATGGAAATGGGAAGTTATTTCCATGGATTTATTACAGGATTTCCAATGACTTCGAGACAACATGATTCCATCATGGTTGTGGTAGACAAGTTGACAAAGGCATCACATTTTATACCAATTAAGTCTACGCATAAGACTGATGACATTGCAAATATCTTCATGAAAGAGATTTTCAAATTGCATGGATTTCCTAAGGCAATAGTCTCTGACATGAATGGAAAGTTCACTTCCAATTTTTGGAAGGGGTTGTTTGTAGATTTGGGTATGAATCTAAACTTCAACACTGCATACCATCCTCAGACAGATGGGCAGACAGAGAGAGTTAATCAGGTGCTTGAAGATATGCTTCGCATGTATGTGATGGACAAACCAACGAAGTGGGAAGATTACTTGCACTTGGTAGAGTTTGCTTATAACAATGGACAGCATGCATCCTTGGGGATGAGCATGTATGAATCTTTGTATGGAAGAAGGTGTAGGACACCAGTGACTTAGTATAATCCAGTGAACAGGGTTGTGCTTGGTCCTGAATTGCTCAAGGAGATGGAGCAAGAGGTTGTAAAGATTAGGTAGAATCTGAAAGCATCACAGGACAAACAGAAAAGCTATGCAAATAAGCATAGGGTGAACAGAGAGTTCAATGTTGCGAATCATGTCTACCTCATAGTGAGGGAAAAGAAGAGTTCCTTGAATCTTGTAATTTGTGCCAAGTTGTCACCAAGATATTGTGGGCCGTTTGAAGTGCTTGAAAGAATAGGTCCAGTTGAATATAGCTTCCATTGCCTGCTAGCACTAGAGATCATAATGCTTTTCATGTTTCTTTGCTTAAGAAATATGTACATGATCCTAACCATGTGATAAATTGGGATGTGATTCAGGTGGAACCCGAGGGAGAGTTCCAAATCGAGCCAATGTGCATCCTCGATAGGAAGGTCACAATGCTCCGAAATCAATCCAAACATCCATTTTTGTTCAATTTTGCGAAACACTGAGGCGATACCAGTGTAGCATTTTGTTCAATTTTGTAAAGCACTGAGGACAGTGCTATTGAAGGGGGAGGGGAATGTAACACCTCAATTTTGACCCTGTTTGCATTAAATGCATATTATGTATATATATTGTAATTAATCATGGTGAAGAGCTAAAGGCAAAATCCCCACCATCGATTTAGAATTTAATGTTCCAGCAATTAAAATCGTTGCTAATGATATATCGTGATATCTGGCACATTATAATTTTGGCATCATGTAATTATGAATTTTAATTAAAATGAACCCCAACCAGCTATGTCAATGCAACCATAATGAAAAGGGCATGATTTTCCTAAGGATAAAGAGGGAGAATTATTTAACCCTTGGGAGCCATTGGGGAAAAGCCAAGTGTCATTTGATAAACCCTTTTAGCTATCACCCACCTTTTTGTCTTACTCACCTTTCCCTTGTCTCAATCATTCAACTACCACATTAAAGCCTCTGATGTTAGTTGGGCAGTTATTGCTGGGCAGTGGTGTGTGGTAGGATTGTTAGTCCTTGCCCACACACACACTCCACCACTAGACTCATTCACCCTCACATGGGCAGGGAAAGCACCATGACCCCATTCTTCATTGTTTCCTCATGCAGAGAGCTAGGAGAGCCGTTTTCTGGCATTCACGATTTTCCTATGTATGTGCCATTCATGTTTTGGGTTGTTGAGGGTTCTCATTTATGATTGGGGTTCCTGGACATTTTATACTCATGCACAGGCTTGGAATTCACCTCCACATGGATTGTTTTTCCCTCCTCACGCAGCTAAGAAATCGTTGTTGGTTTCCCCACGATTTTTGTTTGTTGTGGGTTCATTTTCGTTTTGGGTTGCTGTGGGTTCTTATTGGGTCGTTTTGGCCATGATAGGGCCAAGAACGACTTAGGAATCAAATTTCCCAGTCAGGGCTATGTATTACCTAAATTGTCACCTCAGTTGTTCTTTGGTGTTTTATTTTCTTCCCCATAGCTGTGAATTGCTTGTTTTTCTATGTGTATGCAATGGTTGGTCTTTGGACTGTGTTGGAGTGGGAATGAAGGCTTGGTATGCTTGATAAACCTGGTGTGTTTGGGAGCCACATACAAAGAGCTAGAGGGATGGCTTTCTTCTCCACAACCCCTGAATAGCACTGAAAGGGAAGTCAGGGCCTGAGGGACTGTGTAGCAGAGAAGGGACTGATTCCTTGTGTTGGGTGTGTGTGGGTGTCCTAGAAGTCAGGCTATTTCTGGTGTAGGTGTCCTTAGCTCTTCAATGAGCCCACCATCTTAGCATTCAGCTTTTCCCATCTCCTTGATGGCCTGATAAACCCAACTATGTTGGCTTGGCTGATTTGTGTATCTTTGGCTATGTGTGAGCCTGCTTAGTTACTTATTCCTTGGGGAATCGTGCCGAGCTCGGGAGTGGCAGTGTTGCTGAGAGACTAAGGAGCACACTATCCCATGGTTGGGTGGAACATTGCAGTGACGTAGCTAGTTGCAGGATGAATTCTTCATAAGATAAGTATTCTTGACTATCTCATCTTTGCAAATTGTATTTTGTTGTTTAATGAAAATGATGAACATGCTAAATGCTTAAATTTATGGTTTTGCTTCTTCTGTATGGTAACAATGTATGCATGTTTTACTTCAAAGCATTTCATTTTTTATGTGTGTATGTTCATGGGGATAGTTTCCTAGATAGATAATGGTATGGTAGCATCCTCTTCGTCGGTCGGAGGGTCAGGGACGTTACAAAAGGCCCTACACTTACATCTAACCATGGGAGGCCCTACCTACCACCATGTTAGAAAGGCTCTACACTTATATCTAACCATGGAAGGCCCCTCCTACCACCATGTCAAAAAGGCTCTGCACTTACATATGACCATGGGAGGCCCAACCTACCACCATGTCAGAAAGGATCTGCACTTACATATGACCATGGGAGGCCCCACCTACCACCATTTCATAAAGGCTCACAGACTCATCACTTCCCCTTGGAAGGAACCTTGATATGGAGAACACCAAGATTCTCCCTGAAGTACTCAAACTTCAGTTTGGCCATTTCTAGCATAGAATCACATCATGGTTGATTACGTCTAAGGATAAACTGTGAGCTTCGTTAGGATTGATTACATCCGAGGACAACCTACAAGACTGATTACGTCTGAGCAACCTACGAGCTTCATCGAGATTTTATGCTCAGACAACCTGTCTCATCAGCTATGCTATAACTCCCTCTTTCAAGAGATCTCGATCTGGATCATAAACTCTAGCTTCACTGCTCCTTTCTAAAAAATAGCCGAGCAAGTGGAAACATATTTTTCCTTGGTTGTACTCAGTGCCATGTAGGACTCCTTCCTGCTAAATCAAGAGATAACACTTGATCCCATACTGAAGCAGCACCCCAAAGTGCTCTTCCTATCAATGGCACTTCCTGCCAAATCCGAATCCACATGACCCTTCAGGTTAATCTTTTGATTCGCTTCATACTTGAACCCATAATCAACTATACCCTTTAGGTACCTCACTACATACTTTGCAACAATCAGGTGAATATGTCTCGGATCCATTAAGAACTGGCTTAATGTGTTCACAGAAAAGCAAATATATGGAATCGTATAAGTCAGGTACATCAAGGACCCAATCATCTGATGATACATCATGGCATCAACTGACTCTGACAAAGAATCACTCACTAGCTTCCTGTTTGATGCCATATGTGTGGTCATGGCCATGCATTCCATCATCCAAAACCTCTTCAGGATCTCTACGGCATACTTCCCCTGTCCCAGGGAGATTCCATCTGCATTCTATCACACCTCCATGCCTAGAAAGTAGTGCACCATATCCAAGTCCTTCATCTTGAATATCGGTAGCAAGTATCCTTCTTTCATCTTTAATGAGTTCCTCTTTTCCTGTCAGGAATAGGTCATCGACATATAATAGGAGCATCACTAGTCTTCCACATTCAACCTTGAAGTAAATGTTGGAATCTGGTTTACTCTCAGTAAATCCTAGAGCCATCAGTAAGTTGTCCATCCTGTCGTATCATGTCGAACCTCAAGATCTTCTACAGTCACTCCCTCTGAAGCAGAGCATCATTCTCCCTCTGTGTTTCATACTCTATGTATTATGTACTTGAGTGACAAGTAGCTTCCTCTACTACTAATATTCTATTTATCCATCTAGGGTCGCTGGATACCAAGATCCTCTATCTTGAACCTTTTCAAAAGTTCTTCTCACACCTATCTGTGAGATTTTCATCCTCTATTGGATTTTATCTTCAACCTTGTAGCAAAGGTTAAGATATTCATTACTCTAGGTGATCACCAAGCTCTTCATTTATGTGTTATCCCATGGGTGCCTTCTGATCTCATACAAGGCCTTCTTTAATTTGCACACATGAGTCTACCTGTCATGTGCCTCAACTCCCACTAGCATCAAATGTCTCTTCGTAGTCTATGCCTTCTTTCTGTGAGAAGCCTCGTGCTACGAATCTTTCCTTGTATCCCACAATGTTGTCATCTATTGCATGCTGGATCTTGTAGATCCATATGGAAGATACTACAGACTTCCCTTCGGATCTCAATACCACATCTTAGACATCATTCTTCTTGAACTGGTGCAATCCTTCCCTTTCTTCTTGGCTATTTCTTTATAGCTGGAAGGTTCTGCATCAATGATGTCCCTCAACAGTGTCACATAATTGCACTGTGTCTGAGACCTCTTTCTTTCTTTGAAATTATTGTCATATTATTCTTCATCTGGTATTATTTCTCGAATTATCGTCACTTGTTCTTAGGAACAAGTCTCATCCTTCTTTTCTTGCAGGCGATTGTACACAATCTTTCCTACAAGTCAAATGCATTAGTTGTATGGTTAGAAACATTTCATAACGCATATTCATAATGGAAAATTATTATGCATAAAGATATAATCATGCAACTATCTTAGCCAATACAGCATTCATCCATATCTCACGGAAACTTTCTAGATGCCTTCCATCTCTACCATGACATCATTGAGATTGTGCACTAATCCAATATGTCAGCAAAGAGGTTTCATTCTAGATAAGTAGCAATGGAGAGTCATGGGATACTTACCCATCACATGCATATTAGTAGTATACTATCATTAATGCAAACATTCTATCATGCATAACACATCAACTGAATATAAACAAATGCATAACAAAATAATATCATTAAATGAAAATTGAATACTTATCTTTATTTGTTTCATGGGTAGACTCCTTCTTGATCCTTCTGCTTCATCATCTTCTTCATTCATGACATCATCATTTCTTATCCAAATGCTAATATGGATAAGAATTTCTTCAAGAATTGAGTCCTTCATATTCCTTATCACTTGAGGGATCTTTTTTGAATCGTGAGAGCTAGATCTTCAGTTGCTCCCATCTTCTTTTCTCTTGTTCTGATTCAAGCTTCTTCTTGTGTGCACTCTTCCTAGAGTCTCTTGAAGGTAATCACTTCCTTCTGGTACACATTCCTCGAATGAATGAATCCCATGATCCTAGGAGGCCATTCAAGGTGGTTATAACAATATCTTATTCTTCTTTGATTGCTTTGTCATACCATCAAACGCTTCATTTTGGTGTCTTCAAGGATGACACGTGAGGGATGAGATGATCTTTAATAGAATCTGCAATGATTCTCTTGGCTCTATCCTTAGCCTCATCTCCCTCTAGCTCCTAAACCTTTCTTAATGAAATACTAATCCAAGTCAATTTCTTCAAGGATCATAGAGGTATTATACTTCCATACTTGGAAGTTGCCAGCTTCACCAAGCTTGTCATCAAGCTGGTGTGATAGGTCATTTTGAAATGACAACCTCAAATGTAAATAGAAAAAGGTTATATCTTACCGATTTGAGGTGTTCGTCCTGGTTCTGGATCTGGCTGATCTAGGGTTTTTCAGAGAAACCATAATTTTCAAAACTTAGATTCTTTCAGATCTGGTTGGATATAAATATGCTCTTCCTCAAGGAGAGCTAGCAGCATACTCATCTTCCAAAAACTATGATTAGAACTACAAAATATCTTATGCCCTAGTTTTCTTCAATTTCATCTATAGAATTTCTTGATATTTTTTCTACAATATATACAAAATTTCTACTCCTCTCTGTTTGAAACTTCGCACTGAGATACCCTCATCTGTTCTCTTTCCAAAACCGCATGTTTGAGCAGAATTGGTTTCACCAATTGGGATTTATGAGATTTTTCCCAAGGTGACTTATTTCAGGACTGTTCACCATAGCGAACTTGTACGAACTGCCACGTGTCACTGTTTCACATTCGTGGTCTAAAATTTTTACCAGAGAAATTAAATACCATGCCCTATATGGAACATATTAAAAATTTTCATTTGGACCTTCGTAGCCTGAGATATAGAAATTCTACCAAGGTGTCATGTTAAGGGATGAATCCTGCAACAAGCTGGAACACTGATTTGGAGGAATCATATCTCCCAGAATATAGTGAATCGGAGGTTGAAAATTTTGCACATGGTACATTAGGAATTTATATTTGGCCTGTAAATGTATTCTCTCCTGATCCTTCTCCAATCTCGAGATATAGGGAATGCACCAAAATGACTAGTTTTAGTCTTTTAGGGTTTTCTGGTCTGGGGTCAAATTAGGGTTTGACTTTCCCGGAGTTTTACCCAACCAAAAATTTTGATCTTGGTCTCTAAATTTCAATTTTGAGGAGGAGAGAAATCCTATTCTGGGCTCACTCAAAAATTCTTCTTCCTTGAGAAGCCCTAATTTCCCATAGCAATGACAGGTCAAAAACTGAAAAAGCCCGGAATCAAATTATGCTTCAACAAAAAGATGTTCCCTTCAATGGAGAGTTAACTTAGCCTCCTTTTGTTGATGATCTGTGGAGAGAGACCCAAAAATTAAGACTCCCTAGCTTCTACAGCTGCACAGTGTCTTCTTCTCAGGTTAGCTCTGATACCATGTTAGATTTTTATCATTCAGTCAATATGATCTTAGGATCTTATCTAAGAGAATAACATGCACAAAAATAATCACAAGAGACAAGAGGCACAAAGAGTTTTCCTCGAGGAAACCATAAAGGATAAAACCCCGCAACTTCCTCAGAGATTGAATGAGCACCAATGGCAAAAGTAAAACCCAAAAATAGAAAGATAATCTCTGACATCTGTTCTCTCTCTCACTTGTGCGAGATCCTCTTCTCTCATTCATGCGCTATAGTTGAGTGAGTGTATATTTCAAATAGAGAGACTCGCTCTCTATTTATACTAGTTTTTCGCTTGACAATTACTTGCCAGGGTCGACTTCACTAGGAGAATCTAAAAACCCTAGTACCCCTCAACTGTGGGGACTATTGCCCCGACTTACAATGGAGGTTTAACCTCTATGACTTTACATGAATTTATTACATAAATGATTCTCCTGATTGGAACATAGGGGTACAAAGAAATACAATATATAAAATATACAAGTGAATACATTCCAAAGTTACAAATACATCAACATCTGCATCGGGATAGAGTATCCCGCACACCCGCGGTTCTCAGAGCCTCCCTCCATAAGTATTTGAATTCCCTCTCCCTGCATACAGGTCGAGCCATCCTCCACAGTAACCAAATCCCTGTCAGGCATAGTCATAAACAAAAAAACCATCCAGGGGCAAAGTCTCTCGTGTTTAGCCAAAACCAACGACCCAGTCACAACTATTGGCTAAACAGGTGCGACTCAGTCACACATTCTAGACAAACAGGTGTGACTCCCAGTCGTGACTATCTCCTCGACAGGTGTGACTCCCAATCATGACTTTGTCCTCAACGGGAGCGACTAGGTCGCTACTATTGGGATGGAAAGCACGACCTAGTCGTGACTTTCCCCTCGAAAAGAGTGACCCATCCCGAAAAACCCTTTCAAGTCAACCTAGGCCCTTGGGTGAGAAAACCAAAAAACTAAACCACTGAAAGAGACGTTTTTTGCATGTACTCTTACCTGCAAGTCGCGGATCAGAAAACCATCGGTCGAAATGGAAGAAATCAGCGAAAGAAGTCTGGGGTCCTCCACTCCAACTTAGCACTAAATAGTAACAATGACACTTGTCATGTGGTCCCCCCTGTTTATAGGCCTCATTGGGTCTATTTTTCTTCCAAGCACTGTAGATCCATTCAGAGTTCGTTTAGGATGTTGTTTGCACCGTTGGTTTCAGTTTTTTGTCCTTTGTATTTTTATGAGACCCTTGTCTCGCATTTAACCCATGATTTTTTGGACCATTTCCTAGAAGTCACCCTAATTTGCGTCCCTTCATGTGAGTCTTCTTCTGTATGTATTGGCATGTTCATGAGCCATCTGCTCCATCCATACTGCACCGCTGGCCACCTTTGACCACCATCCATCGTCCCGTAAGGGGGCACCATTAGTGCTCTGTATTTACATCCATTAGCCATGTTCATGACATAACCTCGGTTCATATCTCGACCACTTCCCCCTTCCTTGGTTGACCATTACAGAGTTTCTGTTAAGCTCTTTTCTGACTCCTAAATGAATGAAAAGATTGTTGAGCATGCTTGCTTCCTTTCATTCTCATTAAAGCATTTGAAATGATGTCTATATAGCCTCATTTATCTCCTTTTTGGACTATATAGACTATCATAAGGACCAACTTGGCACCCTCATGCCAAGAATGTTTCCCTTTGCATCCTTTTATGCTTTCTCAGGCATTGGGACCGAACTTTATGAAAAATATCATAATAGGTTGTCTTTCATCTCTTTTCCAGTTTTCTCATCAAGAAAAGATTGCCAAGAAAACTTGGTTTCGTTCATGCTCGTAAAAGTATTTGAATGACCGTCCAATTATTGTAAGTTTAACCTTTTCCAGCCTGATTGGACTACCAATGGTAAAGAAGTCTCATTACCCCCAAAAAGGGTGGGCGATCTCTCCTATGTATACTTTTATCCCTTTTCAGACACAAGAGACTATCAATGAAAAAGATACCCCACTGGAGTCTATTTCATGTTTTCAGACTCTCTAAAATTGAAAACACCATCGAGCATTTACTTTCTCGAGCTCACTAAAAATCCACAAGATCGTGCCATAATGGTGTCTTTTGACACCACCCCATATATTACAGTTCAGCAGCATTCCCCCATTGGGTCACCTTTGTTCAGAGTATTCTTCGATGAGTCTTCCTTTGATCCCCTGGATGTCTCTAGCCCAATTACCTCCGGCAATATTTCCCATCTATAGTTACATTCCCAGTATTACAGATATGATCCCTCTCCCGTGAGTTCGTTTCATTTACTACCAGGTCATCCCTGCCAACATACTCTAAAAAAAGGAATTTTGAGTCCTCCATACTCCCCCTACCCCTTTACCCCCACTTAGTGTTCCAGTCCCCAGTTTTTCCCACAACTTTGGTTATCCCCCTCACACTTCTTGTCAAGGAAACCTTATTGCCTTGATTATTTGCAGGTCTCCCTCTGTCAACGACAACACATCTATTCCATAGGATAGACCTAGAGGTCCCTGTATCCTGGTTTCATCCACCTCATTGATGAGTTCCTTGGACCACTTGAGAGGAGTCGCCTCTCAGGATGGTTGTGTCTCACGTGCTCGACTTCAACTACATCATCGCATCATTTAGATTCGTACAGGGTATTGGTCCATGCATTATTTGGTCGAAGACCCCGGTTTTCACCTGAATCTAGCAGACCCAAATAGGTTCATTATTGGTGAGTCTATTAAGGGACCCAGGCAAATTTAGGTCCCTTGTGATTTTTGGGTTGCGTTGGAAACAGTGTTCAGAAGTTCCCAGAGCAGTGCTTCTATGTAGATTCATAATTGATGCAGCATATTTTACCACATAGACTCTGACTCTCAGTTAGTGAGTCCCTACAGTTATGTCAACTTCCATATCCATCATAACATCATTTGTGAAGATATAGCATTCCATCAGAATGCCATGGGTCCAATGCATCAGTTCTTCAGGTCACCATTATATTCAGCCTCACATTGAGGCCACCATTATGTAACAACAGTTGTATATGATCGGATCTTGTATTTTGGAGCCTTGATCCCATTATCTATTATTTGACATTGTTATGAGCATGGGTATGCCTACCTCATCCATATGCATGTCACATATTCTTTGTATCTCACCCATTGATGGGAACCAATATTAATACAAAACCAAAATCCACCGTGTCTCAAGCGAGGAAGCGCCGCTTCTTCACATGTCTCTCCATTATCCCAATGATCCTATGATGTCTATCGGCCATACGATGAGCTCCTTCCCTCACACATCAGGGGGCAATCTGTTAACGCAAAAAAATTGCTCAAATAGCTCCACATGGCCTAAACCATATACAGACATCTTTTTCCTATCTTTTTTCCCTCATTTTTGACCTCCATAAATATGGTTTAACCTTATGCTCTCTCAAAAAGCTCAAAAATATCAAAAAATGGCTTAAAGAACCCTCAAAAGAGCTAAAAACGCACAAAGGGGCTTAAAACCCCCAAAAATGGGCTAAAAACCCTAAATAGGGTTCCAAAACCCTAAAAGAGAGAAAAGGACAAGAAAAACTATAAAATAGTATGGAGGTCTCCATCACAAGATTCACCATTTATTCCTTCACCATATTTTTTCCATCATTTGTGAGTATGGTGAGAATCATTTGTCGAACATTCCATTTCCCCACCATCTCCCCACCTTGTACATTGAGGCATCCTCCGTACTATCAAGCCTGTGGAGAGGCAGTACCATTCGAGCTAGGGCACGGTGGCCCAATTTTACAGAAAAGAGAAGGTATATTTGTCCCATCTTGTTTATTTTAGCTTAGTAGTTTTTTTATTGTTTATTATTGTTAACCATTTGTTTGCAGCTAGCTTTTCCATTTTGAACTCTACCCTCCTGTCCCTTCGACAAAAGGGAGGTGCTTTAGCACGTAGTCGGGGTAAAAACCCGACTACATTTCTTATGGTGGGTTGTTTTCTTACTTGAAAGGTTGGAACTGGCTCAATGGTTAGAGTGGGGGTGGATTCTATCATAGGATGTATGCCACAAATGCATATTTCTAAGGAGATTGTCACTCATATTTTGGAAAGACATCTTGGTAAATTAAATAGGGTTTCCAACCATATGACAATGGATTTGTGGACTCAAGGTTGGTTACAGTCTTGTAATATTAGTCTAATCAGAAATTGGGCTCAACAGTGGAATGGATATGTCTTTGAGTTTATAAAAGATCGTATCAAAATAAATGATGAGGACGATGAATTGGTGTGGATCTTAAACAACTCAAGGGGGTTTTTATTTGGCATAGTTGGGCTATCTTTCTATAGTTGTAGGGGATGGGAGGGAGACTCTCTAGTGGTGGAGGAAGCTCTAGAAGGCTGCAACTCCTCCAAAGAGTGTTCTCTTCCTTTAGTTAGTTATGAACAAGCACGTTCATAACCTTGGAGATAATGCAAAGGAGAAACAAACACAGTCTGGGTATCTGCATGTTTTTCCAAGAGGACAAGGACACAAAGAGCACTTGTTTTTGCATTGTGCTTACACCATGAAAGTTTGGAAGGAGATCGGAGGTCTTTTAAGTTTGTATCACCTTTGGGAGAGGAACTCAATAGTATATTGTTTCTCTATTTATTTTTCTCATTGAGATTTGAAGGCCTTCTACTCACTTCCTTTCATCAACATGTGGGGAATCTGGTTTGCTCAAAATGTGGCCACCTTTGAGAAAAGAAGACCTCCTTTTAAAATATATGCTTAGGTGATTGATCTGCTTCATAGTTACAACGAAGTTGGGCCCAAAGTAAAATTTGTGCGATGGGAAACTTGAGAATAAATAAAGAAGCGTGGATCACCTTTGATGATGAAATTCGATGGGTGGATCAATCCTACGATATAACGTATATTTTGTTTTTTTTTAAATATCAATTCTTTAATGGTAAATTCTTCATGGGGTCAAGCTCTAACAATATGGCTGAAATTACTATGCTTTTCCAATTGGTAAAATTGGCTCTTGATTTGGGTTTGGGAAAGCTTCAAGTTTTGGGGGACAGATTTCCCTCACCATTTGTTGGATGAAAGGTGATCTGTAGATTCTAAATAATGGTTTATCACATGGCTATCCATCTAAAAGATGGAAGATGGTGATTTGAAAAGGTTAGTTTTGAGCATGTGTACCAAGAGCATAATACAAAGACTAATAGTGTTCAAAACAAGCCTTGCAATTAACTATGGGGAATCTGTATGTTGATGAATTTTGTGGAATCCTAATTTCAAATAAGCTTCACAATATGCAATTTGATGTTGTTGCTCATCATGTATGGATCATAAATACGAAGCTGAAAACTATATTTTGGAGGGTTAGTGTTAATTGGCTATCTCTGTTAGTATTTTTTTGTAGAGATTTGGTTGGGATCCACCGAAGGGTTCATTATCTTACTACTTGTGCTATGGCATCTGAATATTGTATTTTCCTTTCTTCTAAGATTGGAAGTATGCTTTTTCTCTTGGAAAAAAAAAACATTTTGGAGCATCCTTTTCTTTGGATGAGTTCTTCTTATATGACATTCCTAGTTAACTACTAATCAATATCAGAACATATTAGCACGTCAAAATACTAGCTCATTCTACCCAAAAAAATGTTAAACTAGAAATAGCAACAATGAAAAAACAAACTTTTGAAAAAAAATGAATTAAATAACCTTATAGTGACCAACTAGAAAAAAAAAATTAAAACTCTACTAAAACTTGAAAATGAATGTTTCTCGACGATATCTTGACGGAGATGAGTTCAAGGAGGTTCAATGCTAATGTGTTTAGGTTAACGATGCATGCATCCTATTGTATCCTGCAACACCAGATCTCTAGCTGCAAATTGATCACACAAACAATCAAGGAACATCCATGGGGGAGCCCAAGGGAGGGGCTACAAACCCCTTCCACGTAGCGATGATGGAGATTAGTCCTGATCCAAATCTACAGCAAGCATTAAGATCCAAAGCAACTGGAAATTCAAAAGGAGAAGACAGGCAAATGCATGGCCACTCTGCAACTAGATTAATAGGTAAATGTTTACCGAAAGCAAAATAAGTACCCACCTTACAAATTCATGTACAAGGTCTCACGGAATATATACAACACATGAAGGACCACGCCCTTATCGAAAAATTTGTAGGGATTTGGCCCTCAGAAAGCCCTACTGTGGTGGATCAATGTAACTTGGAAACCCAAAGGACATTACGATCTCCATCTGGGAGCCAAGGGATTTTTTACGGTTGTCTTCCTCAATCTTGAGGACAGAAACAGAATCTTCAAAGGAGGGCCATATTTCTTCAACTCTACATGACTCTTTCTAAAACCCTAGAAAGAAAGATTCATCCCAAACAAAGAAGATATGACCTTTGTCCTAATTTGGATAAGGCTTTACTCGCTCCCTTCAAAATATTAGAACGAGAGCATATTGGAAGCACTTGGAAACACAATAGGCCCAATTTCTCAAAATAGCGTAGAAAAAAAAAAAGAATGAGATATACCTCTTATGCCCACATCTGTGTATACATGGATATAACAAAATATCTCTCGGAAGGCATCAATCTTAGATGGGATGATGAAGAATGGTTTCAACTCATAGATTACGAACATATTCCTTTCAGATGCAGGGGATGTCATGAGCATGGGCACCTGTTCAGAGAATGTCCAGAAAACACACCACCAATCTCGTAGAAAGGAAAGGAAGAAAAAGATGCAGACGGATTCACCAAAGTCTCTTGCAGAAAACGAACAGCAAAAAGGAATATCAACCCTGAAGTAAATAAAAAACCTTTATCTTCCAATATTTGTTAAGTTCTTCAATCAAAGAATGTGCAGGACTACCCTGATGCTAAAGGAACAAACAACCAAACAAAGAATAAAGAAGCGGATCCAAAGCAAAAAGAGAAAACCAATGCAAACCCCCCTGAACTAAGAGCAGATGTGAATATACTAGAGGATGACACCTACGACATGGATATAGGAGACTTAGATCTAGATTGATTGGAAAAAGTGGTGCAAGATCCAAAAAAAGGGGTAATCCCCTCTCAACAAGTGGTTTTGCTCAAGGAGGCCATCATCAAAACTAGAAAAGAAAAAACCCTTGGAGTGAGTATAGAAAATCCCAACACCAGAATACATGAAGTAACTAAAAAATATGGTAACGAAAAAACACGGAAGAAGAAGCAACCAATAGCGCATTAAAGGCATAGGAGGAAAATTGATAGCTTCAAACCAATTTCCCACTATATAAGCAGCATTTTCCATACCATTCAAACCTTCTCAATGAAGCTCATTTCATGGAATGTCAGAGGATGCAGTACACTTCAAAAAAAATACTAAAAGGAAAAATCACTATGCAAAAACCTACAGTTATGTTTATACAGGAAACAAAGTGCTCCGAAGAAAACTTTAAAGCTTTAGGAGTGAAGATCTGGAAAGGAACTGACTCAATAGCCACCGATGCCACAGGATCAATAGGAAGAATAGGTATTATATGGAACCCTCTTGAGATCATCCTATCAAACTTCCTAGAAATCAGATTCACCATCTCAGGCATTTTTTCCAATGTTTATGGGCCCTTTTCGCTTGCTCTGAAACAAGCTTTCTTAAATTCCCTTAAACATTTAAACCTTTGGGTCATCCAAAAACACTGGATTCTAGGGGGAGATTTCAACCTCATTCAAAATCTCAGAGAAAAAAAAGGAGTGCGCACCCTAAGCACCTCAAGCGCATCCTTTGACAATTTAATCAATGAATTAATATTGGTGGATATCACCACAGCCAAAAACATATATACTTGGAACAACAAGCATATTGCCTCCAATATCAATAATTTTTTAATTTCGAAATCCATTCTCATAGGAGGAGCAAACATCTCAGCCTTAATCCTCCCTACGACAGGATATGATCACTAGCCTGTTAGTCTTAATTGGAGTAGAATAGGGGAACATTTAAGAAGACCCTTCATATTAGAGAAATTTTGGCTAGCACATCCATATTTTCAATCTCTCATGCAACACTGGTGGAACGAGTTTCAACCTCCTGAAGGAACTGTCATGTATATATTTCAACAAAAGTTGAAGTACAATAAGGAGAAAGTCAAAATTTGGAACAAAGAATACTTTGGCAATATCCACATTGAAAAGCAACAAATTAAATCCCAACTCGAAGACATCCCAAGAATCATTATGCAGGAGGGATACATGGATTCCCTTAAGGAGGAAGAGAAAAAAATACAAGAAGAACTGGATGTCAGGGAAACACAAGAAGAAATTATCTCGAAATCCAAATCCATAAATATTTGTCTCAAAGAAGGGGAGAGGAAACCATCCTCCTTCTTTCAATCCACCATCCAACACAGACAAGCTAACCAAAGTGTCCGCTTGAAAAAAGAGAATGGAACAGAAGCTGAAATGCATGAATAAATATAACATGTCCTCACCAACCACTTCAAGCACCTGATGGAAGAACCAGATCTGAATAGAAATACAGCTATGGAAGAAATACTCTAACACATCCCATCCCTAGTGTCTCAAGAGAAAAACAAGATTCTTCTCAGACCCACAGAAATGGAAAAACTAGAGGAATAAGTCAAGCAATTGAAAAATGACAAAGCTCCAGGCCTAGATGGCTTTACTACAAAAAAAAATCACGCCTATTGGGACACCATCAAGGGGAAAGTTCTAGAAATTGTAGAGGACTCAAGGAAAACAAAGAAAGTTCTAAAATCTTTCAACTCAACGTTCATCTCCCTTATTCCCAAAGAAAATGGCGTCGACTCTCCAGGTAAATACAGACCCATTGTTCTCTACAATGTTATCTTTAAAATCATTACTAAAACCATTGCTAATATGCTCAAGCCTCACTTATCTTCTCTAATCTCTACGGATCAATCTAGATACGTTGAAGGAAGACAAATTCTTATGGAATAATTCTATCTCATGAAATTATACACTCTCAAAATCACCAAAAAAACCTGGAATGTTAATCAAAGTTGATCTCTCAAAATCCTTTGATAAACTTAACTGGATGTTTCTGAAGAAAATGGTGTTAGCCTTTGGTTTTTACAACCACTGTGTAAAATGGATTTTCAATTTGATATCAACAACCTTCTACTCCATTCTTATCACTGGAACCCCTTCAAAAACTTTTCATCCTTCCAAGGGAATTAGACAAGGATATCCACTCTCTCTTTTCCTTTTCATCTTAATGGTTGAAGTTTTAGGGCATCTCCTCAAAGCCAAAAACCAAATCCAGTAAATCAAAGGTATCTCCCTTCATATAGGAATGGAACCCCAAACCCACCATCAATTCATTGATGATACTATGCTCATGGGATGCTCTTTGGTGGAGGAGGCCAAGGTCTTCAAAGATAGTCTCAATACCTTCTTCATGGCCAGTGGGATGGATATTAACAAAGAAAAGTCCCTAGTCTTCTTCTTCAATACCTGTCAAATTACCAAACGCAATATCCTTTGCATCCTTGAGTTTCCATAGGGAACCTTGCCTACGAAGTATCTTGGGGCCCTCTAGCCGATTCAATAGAAAAAAAGGTTTACTGAAAAGATCTCCTTGACAGATTGAAACAAAAATTAAGTTGTTGGACATTCCTCTCTCTCAATTTTTCCAACCGCCTTATCCTCATCAAATTTGTCCTGCAAGTTATGCCTATGTACCTCTTCTCCATTCTGGCGACTCCCAAGTCTATACTACAAAAAAATCGGGCTCTGCAATGCACCTTTCTCTGGGGAGGCTCGGACAACCACAAAAAATGGTCTCTTGTAGATTGGAACTCCTTATGCACCCCCAAACTCATCATAGGTTTAGGCCTTAGAGATCCTGCAACAAGTAATCAACTCTACAATGCCAAAATATGGTGGAGATGGATTACGCACACATTTGAGCCTTGGGATCTCCTATGGAAGGTGAAATATGATCCCAACTGGTCCAAGCAAAACCTTATAATATTTGTTGCAAATGACAAAGGCTCGCACATTTGGAACTCTGTGCAAGCCAACTGCACTATAATCATCCAAAATTTTAACTAATGGCAAAACTGCGAATTTCTTTCAAGATTCATGGAATCAACAAAGCCCACTGATGGAAGACCACAATATTCCTAATGTAAGAGAACAACTTCTATCCATACAAAAAATAATAATCAAGGATATGTGGCTGGAGGAAAATACTGAAGATCACTTTAGAAAATGGAAAAATCTCAACTGGTGGCAAGCGATCAGTCCCAACGAAGATATCTGAACACTCTAGGAGGTTCTTCAAACCCGATAAATAAGAGTCAATAATGACTGTGACAAAATAAGATGGGGATTCTCCCAAACATGTACCTTCAACATGAAGGAAGCATCTATACTCCGATCCAACCCATCCAACGAAGCCCATGACAAAAAATGGAAAAAAAATTGGAAAGCCAACCTCTAGCCAAAAATAATTACCTTTCTCTGGCTTCTCCTTCGTAGATGCATTTTAACCTGGGAAAATAGACAAAAAAAATAGGATACATAGGGTCAGCATGGTGTTGTATGTGAAAAAAAGAAGGAGAATGCATCAACCACCTTCTCGATGAATGCAACTTTGCTGACAACATTTGTAAAGAAGGATAAAACATCTTCAGGAAAGAGGATAGAGTGAAAGGGTGTCCAAACACCACAATAGATAACTTGCCACATCAACCTTTCAAAAGTATGCTCCTCAATATAATATGGGAACTCTTCCCAAGATTCATTGTCTGGGAAATATGGATCGAGAGAAACAATAGAATCTTCAACAACAGGATCATGAAGAAAGAGGATGTTTGGTCATGGGGGCATCACCTAGGGACCAATATGATATCACGTCCGTTCATATTGGGTTGGTTAAAAATTAAAAATTAAAAGTCAATTTATTAGTGGTATATTAGGGGTAAAAAGGGTTTTTTTTAACTATATAAATATCCAATATGTTTGGGGTTATTTTATTCCAAATTTCTACCCGCGCCCTTCACCACCAGTGCTCCACCATAAGCTTGCGTGAACCCTGCGTATGCTGCATAGGGTTTTCGTGTGGTTTTCTCCATCATTTTTCTGGGTTTTCTCCATCCTGTTTTCGGGATAACGAGAGCGTTTTTTCATGGTTTTTTCAAATCGTAGCAATGTTGGTCCTTGGGTTTTCTCCATCGTGGTTTTTGGAAAACCAAGGGCGTTTTTTCACCTTTTTTTGGTCGTGGGTTTGTGGTGGGTTTCTATGGTGCATACCAGTGTTGGAGGAGGCACGTTGGAGAGCCACTTCATAGCATTCTTATTATTTCTCACCACCAATTATCGCCCTCGCACTATCTTTGCTGCTGTTGCTCAACGGTTACGGGTTCCACCCCAGCTGCCTCCATCATTTCTTTTGTTCTTTTCCTCTACAATTTATGTGTTCTGAGAGGTATTTATATGAGATTATAAGGCTGGTATTTGTTCATAATTTGCAGTAGTGTGTTTGTGGATAAGTAGGTGAGTTTAGAGTACTTGGTTTACAAAACAATGATGATCAACCCTGTTCAAATCTGCATGGATTCCACCGATTGGCCACAGGTATATACACGTACATGTCAGAATGATTGTTTATCTGGTTTTTGCTTGTAGTTGTGTTCATGATTTTGTCTGCATGGGGATTATTTTCAATTATATGCAGTGTTTTTGTTGGGTTTTGTCAAATATGTATCATACCTATTGTGCATTTTGGAATAGTTTTGAATCTGGAAAGATTGAAATTTTGTGAATTTATGTATCATGGTTGTTTTGGAATAGTTTTGAGTCTGGAAAGATTGGAATTTTGTAAGTATATGTATCATAGCTGATCATGATTGTAACTTGTTCTATTGACTTTGAGTACATGTACTAATAGGTTCTAGTAGAAAATTTGTAGAGTGCTGGTTTCAGCAGAAAAATTGAGGAGTGCTGAGGAATTTGGTTGAGAGCAGATTTTGATTTTGGAGAAAATAGTTTGACAATAAAATTTGATGTGTGATTGTGTGTTTTTTAACTGAACGTATTATTTATTTGATCTTACATTAATTGGGTTCCTGATCTTAGGTTTTAAGGAAGTGTTCTTTAAGTTGGTAAGTAGTTTTGCAGCATTATTTGAAAAGATATTTTAGGGTTTTATTGAGTCTTGTAGAGGGTAACTGGTTTTTTGGTTTCCAGTTAGATTTGTTTAAACATTGTGCTGATTTTTGTTCTGTTATATGTTTTTCTTGTGTCTTCTAGCTCATAGATATTTGATGTTAGTGCTGTTGTTAAATTTGAGCCCATTTAATAATCCTTCTGGGGTTTGGTTTTGTTCTCCAGTGCATGATGCAGGAAAGAGGGTTTAGGCCAAGTGGTGAAGACCTGCTTTCATGTCCACGTCCATTGCTTGAAAGAAGGCTAAAACCTCAGCCTGAAAAAGCCCTGAAATGCCCTAGATTCAAGTCCACCAACACCAAGTTATGCTACTACAACAACTATAGTTTATCACAACCTCGTCATTTATGCAAGACCTGCATAAGGTATTGGACCAAAGGAGGAACTCTGAGGACTGTACCTGTTGGTGGGGGTTGCAAAAAGAATAAGAGGGCCAAGAGAACTGTAGCTGCAGAACATCCCGTCTTCAACACACAAAATGAGCCATCCACGTCTGCTACACCCTCTGCAAGTGCCTTACCAATTGCTTGGATCACCATCAAAATGACCTTATTCCTGCTACTAATTCAATCTCTTATTTCAATCTTTCTGCACATAGTATTGTTGGGTCCATGGAAGCTAGTCTAGCATTTGCCAGAATCCAACAAGCTGCAAGGAAACCAATTATTAGCATTGTGATTGGCATTTGTGATTCTTTTGGAAACCAATTATTAGCTCCAAGAAAATGTCTTGACAAATATTTATTACCCATTTCTTTCTTGCAAGAACTCACAGAGATGATTTTTCAGTCATACTTGTGATTGAACAGTATCATTTGGATGACTACATTAATCATGGATTGAACAAGTAATCTTCTGTAGCTATGTTTTTACAAGGTCTACATTAATGTTCACAAGACACGTACTATGAACTTCATAGGGCCTTCAACACATGTCTACTATGCGACTATATCTACCCCAGATCAATATTGCGATCTTTACAAGATTTGTACACATTTCACTTGTTCTTATGCCAACTCAAGAGATGATCATTCATTAACAATATCTTGGCCTGTTAATAGTTCTCAAATATGGAATCAATCTATATTTTGTCTAGGTCTGAGGGTAAGTCCAAACTCTAGATCATATTCTTCATTTATCTCATGAGCAAATCTTGCAACAGATCTCACACACCCTTTCTTTCATTGAATACACCTGCAATATGTCACAAAGTGTAAACCCACTGTAAACCCAAGCACATCACACCATTTCAAAGTCTAATGATATTCCTCTTCCTCACCTTATTTTAGATCAATGAGCAATTCATCCCCATAATCCATGCCCAATATCCAAATCAATTGATCATATTTATAGATCAATTGTAATCTCAATTGACTTGGTCCTTTTACTTGGCAAGCTCAAAACCAATCTCATTATGTCGGCTTCCATTACATCAATCTTCTTCTTATTTTGACAATGGGCTTTCAATATTGTTTCGGTTCAAATTTTTATCATCCTATCTCAAATGGATATACATACTCATACATCGTTCTTATAATCCAAATAACCAATGCTTTGATCATTGAAGAAGAATATCATGTGGACTGACCATGGTGATACCACTAGAACCTTTTCACATGATGAGCAAGGTCATCTTTACTTGAGGTGGAACAATCAAAACTTGTCAATGCCAATATCTCATATCTAATGCTTCTGATAGTTCAAACATACCTCTGCAATTCTGGTAGTTGGAGCATGCATATTTAACATTGGCAAGTTACTAGAGTAGCATATTTTGGTAGTTAGAGTGAGTCTTGTCCACACTATGCGATTAGCAAAACTTTGAGTTTCTGTAGTTATGTCTCTTTGATTTCAGTAGTACCAAATATTGTTTATTGTAGTCATTTCATTCTCTTCCAGTAATGATTCAATATTCTAATGTTGAAATTATTTAGACAATCATTTCTTCTTGACAATAATACCTAAATATTCCAGTTACTGAACTCCTTATTTCCATATAGAATACAGTTGGTTGCAAGGTCTGATCTTGCCACAGTTGATTGTAAAAACCAAATTTTAATAGTGGTCATATTATCTTCATTAGCACTGCTAATCTTGTACACTTCCTTTTCAACATCCACATCTTTGTCATCAAATGATTCTTCTACCACATCATCAGTTTACTTCTAAAAACTGTAATGCTACTTTGCTCGATATTATTGACATAGATCTCTCTTGTTGACATCAATGACAACTCACCTTCAACACTATATTCATATTTTAATCCTCTAATCATAATTTTTCTTTGAGTTTCTTTGTCCAAATTATTATGTCTAGATCTTTGCAAACTATATTGAAATGTTTCTACACAATCTTCTAGATATTCATTTTTTAGTTGTTACATCATGAATTATCCTCTCAAAGGTATTTAGAGTTTCAATAGTCTTGGTACTTTTGGTGGAAATATTGTTTAATTTCTTTCCATTTATGAATGGTTTGACCTCCAAGTCCCATGATCCATCTCATTGTTGTTGCTTGCATTCTTCAATGTGGCAATAAGCAAATTCAACTTCTGTGCATCAGAAAAAAATCATAACTACAACATAAGACATCAAATTCAAACAAAAATGTGTCAAGGTCCTAAGAAGCCAAACCATGGAGAGTGGACATAGATTGAAAGAGGTATGTTCTTCATTGGTTCTTCACCTTTGATATTTCTAATGGAGAACTCAAATTTTAAATTGGACCCTATATCTTTCTCATTATATTCCATAGTTTCTTCTGAGTTTTTTGAAAATTTCCAAACGTGAGGGTCTTCACTAGCTCTTGATCCTTGTGTGGGAGAAGAGTCTTATGTCACTTGTACATGTTTATGTATAGCTTCATATTCTAAATCAATGTGCTCAAGATGACCAATAATTAGCTCGTTTGTCACTATCCCTGTGATGGGAGGATCTTCTAGTCTAGGTGATGCAGATGATGATGATGATGCAAAATCACTCAGAGCCTCAAATGGATGAATTTCTTGTTAATGAGTATTTAACTTTCCCATTCCTAGTCTACCTCTTCCTAGTATTCCTATGGAATTATTAGTAGTGGGGGCACCTCTTCCTTGTCTTGCAAAATTATTATTAGTGGGGGCGAGTCTTCTTGCACCATAAATTTCTTCTGTGATTCATGCAATCTAGATGCCTTGGATACAACAACATGAGGAAAGAGAGTTCTGAAGGTAGCCATCATTATGCTACATTTAATAAGACACAGAAAAAAGAGAGGTCTAAAGGTAGCCATCATTATAGAAAGTGATGAATTAATATAATATTTACACTTGTCTAATCTTGTTTTCTTTTTCTAAATGCAACTCTGTAGATAGTGACACACCATCCAATTTCATTGTTGCAGTATCGTTTATCTTCACCTTAAATTTTGATGAACCTATCACCTTTTAGGATGAAGGTTCAATGCCATATTTTATAGGGGAAACTCGCTCATGCTTGTGAACAGACAACTGCTTAGCTAATTGCCCTTGGATAAAATTCTCTGAACCAAACTGCCCATGATCTTTCTTAAGGCCTCTGCTATTTTTCTTTGTTGGGGTTGCACAAGATTTATTCACCCTGATTCCCTTTCACTTGTATTCATATTGCTCAGCCTCACCCTTTTGTGCATCATAAGCCTTGATAGGAGGTATGCTGATTGAATTGGCTTTCCTTGAAGCTAAATTTGAAACATATTGCTTCTTTGGAGAAGGCAGCACTGGTGCAGTCACGCTCTGTAGCTTTTGTTCTTCCATTTTTGGATCAGCCAATGATTCAGTAGAAATTTTAGCATGTGGACTCCAGAAATCCAAATGAATGCATTAATAGATCTGATAAATGATGTTCTTGCAGCACGCTCACCTTCAGGCTCAAATATCTCAACAGAAGTGTCAAAAACACTAAAAGATGTTGGAATGATTCAGGCCTTGTCTTGTACACTTGAGAATCTAGATTTAGATCATCCTGAGTGTGTACACTTGTATTCGATGTTGGAATGATTCAGGCCTTGTCCTATACACTTGTATTCGATGAGTGTCTCAAATTTGAATGTTGGACACATCAGGCTAATTTATGAGATATGTGTTGGGCGTTCTAGGCATACAGGGTTCAGAATCTCTTCCCCCACTTTGAAGAACGGTTGTCCTATATGCCAGATGCTGAAATATGTTTTCAATATTCTTAGCTTGTTATATAATAAGAACAATTACCATACTTGTCAAGAAAAATATCGATAACATCCTTGATCTTCAGCCAAGATGGATATAAGCTTTAGCTCTAGAAGATTAGAAGTTCATAAGATGTTTTGTGGCATCTATCTACCATGTGGCATTTTCTACTAGCAATCAGTTGTATCAAAATGTTCATCAATTTACCCATGTCTATTTATATCACAAGTATCACATTGTATGCCCATTACAGACATGATTGGTTAATCCCTCATGTAGTTAGTTGCTTAGTTGCTTGGGCTGCCATCTACAAAGCGGCATGCACATTTTCTGAAGAGACTTGAAAGGCACATCAGTATACCTGCATAGCATAATTACCAATTCAACAGTCCTTAAAAGGAACCGTGGTCCTTATTGGCAAAGCTTTGAATGTCTGTTAAAAACTCTCACTCACTCATCTTTTTGACTCCAAAGGCTGGCTTGTGTCATTCTGTGTACCCTACAATTGAAGTATTCTGAATTCAAACTAGCTACCTCATATGTATTTCATAAGGATCAATGTTTCAGATTGGTCCCTCTCTTATATCTATTCTAGGTCCTTGCCTCTTAGGTTGTGTTGGGATTTTGCTAAGATTGCAGTCATATCATAGAGCTATATAATTTTATCTGCAGTACATTAACTAGTTTGAACATTGCATGTATAGAATCTTGTTCTAACTCATTGCAGTTCTTCCAAACTATATGGATGCTTTAGATCTACTAAACTAATTTCCTAAAGTTTATCTTAAGCACAAAGTCATCTACTGATGTGGCGATGTTCATGTGGCTTTGCTGATATGTCGATGCTATCAACCGAAATATAAAATGGGAATTAACTTATAACAATTGCATCATTTGGGCTATGAAGCTTTGATTTCCTCATGTGTTCAACCATTCTATGGCCTAGCCTTTTTCTAATAGCTTTATGGAAAAAATCTAGAAAGTGTAATTGCAGAGCATCTTACTTTATAAATATCTTATATATGTTAGCTAGATTTAATTGGATAATGCATCTGATTAGGTCTTGGAAAATCAATGTTCTCTATGTAGGTTCATAATGATGAAGAAGTCAGAGCCCTATTTAAGCAAGTACAGGGAGAGGTTCCAGGTTCACCGATATTAATCATGAAGGTTTCATCTCAGGTACTAAAATAATTCAAGAAATAATGAATGGCTGATAATGGAACTTGGATGACATTTTAGTTGTTGCGTACACACCACTTATAATGGTATTCATTATTGAAGTGGAAATGGTTATTGATTTATGAGATTTTGTAGTGAGTGAAGCTTAGGCTTTTCTCTATTGTTATGTCTAATCCTGTATGAGACAAGAGGTGGAAAATTTTACTCTAGGCCTACTTTTCTGTTTATTCATGAGCAGTTAATGCTTCTATAACACATCAGTAACATACATAACTCTGCCTCTACAGAGTCGACATCTAGAAGTGCAACTACTTTGTGACCAGCATGGAAATGTGGCAGCTTTGCATAGTCATGACTGTAGTGTTCAAAGAAGGCACCAAAAGGCTAGGATTTCTCTCCATTTGTCTGATATGAATTCTGCTTTTCAGTGAAATAGATTAGATGGAATATGATGTTAATGTATTTTTTATGTCCTGTCAAGTTAGACATCTTAAGCACTGTGTTGAATACTGTGTTACTCTCAGGACGCAGTGGACTCTCTATTGCACTAACATATATACATATAGAATAAGGAATCCTATTACCATTATCACTAAATGCACATTATTTCAGCATTACTACTAAGCACTGGGTATGCATTTTTTGTTAAGGATGTCAGTTCTTTTTTATTTACAGATTATAAAAGAGGGTCCAATTACAGTTGCTCCACCTGAAACTGTGAAGCAATTAGAGCATGGTGCACGGAGACTTGCAAAGTGTGTAAACTATATTGGGGATGCAACTGTTGAGTATCTTTATAGCATGGACTCTGGCGAGTATTATTTTTTAGAACTGAATCCTCGTTTACAGGTATATAGAATTTGCTTCAATAAGCATTATGAGCATGGAACTAATAATGTTGGATTTGAATTTCTAGTTGTCTTGAGGTGAATAGAATGGTTGTTTTATTAAGTTGGCATGCCTTCGTAGGTTGAGCATCCTGTTACAGAGTGGATAGCTGAAATGAACTTACCTGCAACCCAAGTTGTTATAAGCATGGACATTCCTCTTTGGTAGATTCTTGGTATGCACTTAGTAAGGCTGCAGGTTTAATTATCTTTGTTGATATTCTATTATGACGACACTAATGGAAACCTACTATGCATTGATGTTCTTGGTGTTTGTATGCCTTAGAAATAAGACGATTTTATGGAAATGAAGGAGGAACAGGCTATGATGCTTTGCGGAAGATAGCGGTGACAGCTACTCCATTTGATTTTGACTTGGCAGAATCTGTCAAACCAAAAGGACACTGTTTAGCAGTCCGTGTGACAAGTGAAGATCCTGATGATGGTTTTAAGCCTACCAGTGGCAAAGTGCAGGTCTGAAACAATGCTATTAGGGACACTTATAGAGAGATATTCGGGTGGAAATAAATTGGAATTTTTTTTATTAGAAATTAAAACATAGATACCTTTTGTGGATAGTTATTTTGTGCTTGAAATTTGTCTTGTATTTGTGAAATATTTGCAGGAAATCAACTTTAAAAGCAAGCCAAATGTATGGGCATATTTCTCTGTTAAGGTATTGACCTCTCTTTGTACATAATATAACTTGAATTGCTATTTCATATTTTCTCTTGCATCTCACCCTCCAAATACATGGAGCATGCTCTTGCCTCATGGAACGCCATATGGGATAGGAAGTAGTGGGTCATTGCAATGACTTCGTGATGCAAAAGCTCTCTACAAATTGGTAGGATATGTATAAATTCATCTACTTCATGCCCTTCTCTATAGTAGGGTTATTAGTCTTGACTTGCCTTGGTGGCAAGATTCCAACTTCAATCACATATAGTGAAAAGTGGGAAAAACAATTCTTCATGTGCCCTGTGATTCCTTTAACTAGCTATTGCATCACATCCTCTGGTTTCCATTTGCACATTTGTGAATCATGGATTTCAGATAATGTAGCTGTCAAAGTTTCCCCAAAAGACTAAAATTACCAAGCCATACCTAAATCCTGAAAGTGTTGAAATTTGTAACATGATTTTGACTAAAATAAACTCATTTGCTTTTCATGTTCATTGCAGTCAGGAGGAGGAATCCACGAGTTTTTAGATTCTCAGTTTGGTATGTACACATTTATTTTTCAATGGCTTAATAATTGCTTATGTTAAAGGTATGTACTATTCATAACAAATAGTTATGAGTTTCAGGTCACATGTTTGCTTTTGGAGAATCTTGAGCTTTGGCCATAGCTAATATGGTACTTGGACTGAAGGAAATTCATATTCGAGGAGAGATTCGTACTAATGTTGACTAAACAGTTGACCTTCTCCATGTATGTTAATAATTTTAGATATGCAACATTAACAATACATCGTGCTATGAAACTTTCTTAGGTATGGTTCCAAGTAAATCATGTGGGGAAATTTTTACACTGTTATATGATAGTATTGTTTATTATAGAGCTGTGTGAAAGATGGGTGTTCATTTTTTACAGGATGTGGAATATAGAGAAAACCAGATTCATACAGGTTGGCTTGACAATCGAATTGCAATGCATGTTAGAGCAGAGAGGCCACCTTGGTATCTTTCAGTGGTTGGAGGAGCACTCTATGTAAGCCTTTGAATCAGTTCAAGTTTTGTAAAACCTTGAGGGACTAGTATGTCCTGTTATTGCCTTTGTTTATCATTTACCCGATATTGAGCTCTAACATGCTCATTTTATATCAGAAAGCATCAGCGATGAGTGCCGCAATCGTTTCTGAATATATTGGGTATCTTGAGAAAGGACAAATCCCTCCCAAGGTAGGCTGTGTAAAGCTTGTACCTTTATGGAAGGAAATTATTACATTTACAGAATAGTTTGTACTTTTATGGAGGGAAATTTGTCAAAGACGTGTCTTATGTGACATTGTGACCCTTTTAATCTTTTAAATTTGTATTAATGTATGTTTTTGAAATGCAGAATATCTCTTTGGTAAACTCTGTAGTGTCTCTCAACATTGAAGGGATCAAATATACGGTATGCATTCCTTTAAAAGTTGACAGTCAGTTCTATCTATTTTGCTAATTAGTTTATTATTTCAAAGTGGAATAACTAATATTATTTCACAGTGGAATAACATAAGCTCTATTTGTATATGGCATTTCATATTTATTTGTAGATTGAAATGATAAGGGGAGGACCAGGCAACTATAGACTAAGGCTTAACCAATCAGAAGTTGAAGCCGAAATACACACACTACGTGATGGAGGGCTACTAATGCATGTGCCTCTCTCTATTTCCTTATGTTTTACATTCATACCCTTTGCGTTGTATGTTACAAAACAACGTCAGGATATTTGTCCTAACATGGAGTTTTTTATTTTTCCCATTTAATTTTGTTAAATTGAATGGGAAAAACAAAATTGAGCCTTCAAAACATTTGAAATGCATAGCAACTGGCCTTATGCAGATATGACAGTTGATATGATAATTTCTCTCAAGTGAAAGGTTTGATTTTTTGTTGTTGTTCTCTAATAGTTATTTGAATATTGATTTGCCGATATCATTTGACTTCCCTTCTTGCTATGGTAAAATTTCATGGTTCATTACAGTGGCTTCATTTTGAAATTATTTCAGTCTTCTTTCGTAATGTTTATTTTCTGATCAATCTTAGCCAAGGTCAAGGATATTATAGACTTTATCATAGTAGGTAAATATTTTTGTGTTTGAGGCATACATGAACACCTGCAAATACTTGTAAGATGGCATAAAATATAATTAAATAAACAGAGTAATAGAAATAGTGAAATATAGTGATAAGGAATGAAGGTGATAATTCTTGTAGTAATTAGCTATACAGTTCTTTGTGGCAAGAAAATTTGTAATGAATAGGATGTTTTGCTTCTAAATTTTTTAAGTGATTATGAATTTCAGAACATGCAAACACCCATGTCTGCAAGAAAGTCCAGAATGATAAGAAAAGACACAATTGGAGAAGTGGTAGATAGGGGCAAGTCGGAAGTTCACGATCATCAAGGTTTGTTATAATGAAACATGGTTTTATTAAAATTTCCTTGTTTTCCTGCCCACTTGTTAACATTTGGATCATGGGTTGCAATGTTATATTTGCAGATGGCACTTTTGCAGGCTTCTATGAAATGTTGGATGATTATCTTGAGGCAGTAGAAATTCCTGGAGAAGATGAAGGTGAAGAAGAGGGTGCATGGCTTCCTCTTTCTGAAATAAAACTTCTTGCAAATGAAATCACGTCTGCACATTCAAGGAATACTTTACATCTGGCCCCAGTGGACACTATTGTAAGACTATTAAGTTTACTTGATCATCATATACGGCGTGGGCATGACATGACAGTGGATGAAGAAGATGATGTGAGTCTAGATAATAATATGTTTAGTTGAATTTTATTTTCAAATTAACAGCATGGCTCACTGTGTGTGTGTGTGTGGCGAGGGGTCCTCTTAAAAACTTTATTTAATTTCTTCAAGAAAGTCCTTATGTCCTGCAAATGTTATGTTCTTCATTTTAGGCATTGTTCACTAAACACATTGTTTGACATCTGTTACACAAACTAGATTACCAAGGAGCTCAGGCATGGTAGTACTGGGTGATAGAAATCAGCCTTCTAGGTAATCATTAGGCTTTAGGGTGACTGGAAGCAAAACTGCAAGGTTTCAGGTGACAGGGTAGGTTGTTCTTTAGGTTGTTCCACAATGTCCGAGGCATGTGATCTCCGTACTCTATTGAATAAAGAAGTGAATTAAAGTTTAGGCTTGGATTGTTGAGAATCCATTTTTTTAAGAATGTCACTGTAATACTATTTCATGTGGATGGTCACACAACTAATATAAGACTTACACTTGTCTAAGCTTGTTTGATTTTTCTAAATGCAACTTAGAGAGGATTGATCGCAATCCATTAATCTTATGGTCAAAGAAAAATACTAAATAGTAAGGTTTTGTTGAAGAAGAAGTAAGGAACTCAAAATTTCTACTAACATACTATCATGCAGGCTAATAGTGAACACCCTATGGCAAAGGCCGTAGTGGATTATACTCGAAAACTGGGAGGCAAATATGGGTCATTTACTCATAGTCTTCATGGTCCATGCATGTCCACTCGAAGTGCATCATCATAAATGAGGAGGATTATTATTTTCTTCTTTTGTTCTCCTTGTTTCCATCAGTATCATGTGCTAGGTATTTCAACAAGGGGTGGCTAGTCTCTTGAGAAGGTCTCATATCCCATAGATCAAAGAGAGGAGTGCATATCTTTGTGTGGGGGGGTCATAAAGTTCATTTTATTGAACAAAGAGGAGAAAGACCATAGAGGGAGTGGCCTTAGTTCATTGTTAAGGAACCCTACACACTTATGAATAATTATTTTGCATGGTGAGGGAAAAGAATGAATGTCGAGTATGATATCAATATACTAGGTAGAAATCTAAAGGGGTATAAAAAATGTAAATGAAAAAATTGATACATGCAATATACAGTGAAAATAGGGTTTTTTTGAAANGGGTTAAAAAAATGATTTTGGGAGGTATTTTCCAATATTTTTTGAAAATAGGGGTATTGTTTCATATGCCACGAACGAACGTGCTATGGCATGGTTTCAGTAAGTGAAGACCCCGTGTGTTTGGTATACTCTAAAGAAGCACATCCTCGAAACCCTAAGTCTGGCAACCTGGGAAGACAAGGATTTGGCCTCCAACGACAATGAAACACAAATATTACATGCTTGGGGTATCACCAACACTCCTCACTACAATGGACATACCATAGCTAAAAAGATAAGCAAGGACTCCCCGAGTCACTAGTTCCCCCCCTCCCTCAGGTACCTTCAAACTAAACTTTGATGGAGCCTCCAAGGGAAACTTTGGACCGGCAGGATTTTGAGGAGCAATCAGAGATAAAAATGGTAAAATTCACAGTATCTTTTGGGGATCACTTGGTTTCTCCACCAACAACGCAACAAAAATGGAAGGATTATTGGTTGGTATCACATGGGCTCTCGGCCAGAACTGGACCCCTCTCATCTTAGAAGGTGACTCTCTCTTGATCATCCATATGGCAAATAGAATCTACGCTGGCTCAATAGGAAGAAAAGTGGCAAAAAATTGGAGACTGGAAAGCAGACTCAAAACCTTAGAAGCAATACTCCTAACCAATCCAGCGGTTATATTCCAACATGTTAGAAGAAACGCTACTAAACTAGTGGATTCCATTGCAAATTAGGGGGTAAACATGGACACTAACATCCATTAGCTTCGCTTGGAGGAGAATCTTGATCTAGCAAGCAGAGAGAATTAGCAAAAAATCGCTTCACAAGATCTCAGAATCCCGAATGCGGGTGATTATCGTAAGGAAGACGGATGGTGTGAGGGGGACAAAGCACGTGCCAGGGCAAGTGGTATCCCTCCCCCCACAACCCCCCATGCATAAATGTCCTCTACAACTACGATGACGGGTGCTTCACGCATGTATATTGATCTCTAATACTCCAAGGAAAAGAGGAGTCACTTCACCATGCCACAGATCACATGGATCTAGTACTTGAAGGCCTATCACAACTGCTCACATGGACCTGGTACTCGAAGGATGGCCATGCACGTGTGAAGCAATATAACAGGAGGATCTCCGAGACTAGTCATGACATTCCCTCGCAACAATCCGAAAGCAAGGTTCTTTGGTATGTTCTGCCTGCGAATGTTGACCATCCTGGTCTGCCATGGTATTTCTCCTCCCCTGTGAACGCCTTGCTTTGGAAATCCTCCTCTCAGCGGTTTAGCATTTTTGAGGTTATTTCTCTTCAAGTCTTACACCATGAATTCACATGAGAAAGCAGTTAGGAACATTGATTTGGAAACCTCTTATGCGAGGAGACCCCAATTCACATACGCGAGTTCATTGCCACCATGGAAAATGACGTGTTTGGGGAATTATGTCTCTGGCTCAGTCTCGATGTAGTCATTTCTGACTACTAGAGGCTGAAATTCATTCTCTCCATAGCCATGAGGGAAAGAGAAAACTTTGGTGATATGGTAAAACTTACAGTCAACATGTTCAAGGAAGATGTTGACCCTAATCTTGCTCGCATGTTTCATATTATCCACCTCTCGTAGCCACCCTTCCAACGTTCTCAGGGAGCCAAGAATCAAGACCGTGAATCAAAGGAGAAGGGCACTAGCAGAGCAAATGATGAGGAGGTCGAGTCTGCAAGGAAATATTAATTCATCTCTCTAACTATCTCTACTTTGCTCCCTGTTTTGCTTGTCAATGACTCATTGCAAAACATTTTCTTCCCTCTATGTTTTTAAGCTAGATAAGCTACAAATGTATAATGGATGGGCAGCTGAAACCCTATCCAGATTCTCAGTTTGGACACTTCTTCTTGATTCTCAGTTAGAAATGATCCTTCTTGCTGACAAAAAAAAAAATGAATGTTTCTCAAAGTCAATATACATAGAATTATGAACTTGAGAGTGCAAATGATTTTTTACTTTATCAAATCAAACATAGTGTTCTAATCTCTGTATAATTCCTAAGGACTATAATGGCTAGCCTGTCATAATCTCATATGGACTTAATACACATAGAAGCAATTCATTTCAATAATATTATCACATACAAGCTCATTACTATTTAGATTATTTTTTTAATGTTTCAACTTTAACAAACAAATCAAATCATTAACATGATTAAGATATCAAATTTGTTTGGGTGGTTATCATGGCATACCTTTCGCAATTTTATGTGATGTACAAACTCAATATCAACAAAATCTTCTATGTTTGACAAACTTTTTATTAGCGCATGCATTCTTTGTGGGATGATTTAGTATATAAAAGTAGTAAGAGGGGAAACAATGGTTGGTTTGAGATGCCATGAGACTGCCAAATGTTGCACCTTGTCTAAAATAAACAAATAAATTACATTCTCCCTTGAGACAAATTTCAAAATGAAAATGATATTTTTTTAATATACCCATAAGATTATTGATCAAGCATGCATGAATATAGATTTCATTTCTCCACTTCACTTAATGACACCATACCATAAATATGTCGATTTGATCATAATTACATAGATAATAAAAATATATTTCATTGGACACTTCAATGTTCAAAGAATTTTCCAAACAATGTTTATTCAATGAAATTTAGAATCTCAAGATAGTTAACTTGTGTTTAATCCACCACTAAGATATTTGATTTAGAATCTCAAGATAGTTAACTTATGTTTAATCCACCACTAAGATATTTGATTTAGAAATTTCGACTAGCTAACACATGTTGAGCTTGCTTAGGTTAAAAGAAATAGTGCATTAACCCATACTTCTTTCCATGAAATCATTTTAATTTTAAATTGTTTAACTACTTATTTTTCATCAATTTACTTACCCACTTTCTCTACAATAATATATAACATTTCCAAAAACATGTGGCCAATTCTTGCCAATGAGAGAAAAAGCAACATTTGACAAAGGAAACCATTTTTTGGCATCTATTAATTAATATTCTTAATACATGGTAGAATTAGGCTAAACATTCCAAGGCTTTGCTAAAATTAAGACATCAACAATATTAAATCTTACATCCTTGTGGAGTTTAAAAATAAGCCCTAAAATGACAATGAAATCATAGTAACAGGTAGTTGAAATGCTAGAATTTTTTTATAAACCTTAGTTTCGCTGGCCAAACTATTTTTCCAACAAATTGATCTTGAAGAACAAAATAAATATGGTCAATAATAATGATCAATACTTATGATCTCCATAATGAAATTGATAGCTAGATATCCCAAAAAAAACTTGGAATGGTCAAATTTGTAAAACTCGTAATACTAAAGAGTTTGAAAATGAGCACCATTTATTTTTAATCTGTGTTACCTTACTCTTTGCAACCTACTCACTTACAAAACCACAAAGATCTTGATACTTTTATTTCCACCATGTTCAAATAAAGAAATGGTATTCTTAAAAATATAATGTTGTATTCATTTTATTTGTTCAATAGAGTATATTGGTCTAGTGAAATTGATCACTAAACTAGCCCAAAGACACCTATGGATGATCAAATTTGCAAACTAGTGATACTAATACTAAAAAGGTTGAAGAGAAGCACCATTTCTTTTTAACTTTGACTTACCTTACTCTTAATGAGCTCCTCACTTACAAAAACCATAATGACCTTGATAAACTCACTTCCAATATGTTCAAACATAGAAATGACATTCTAAAAAATATTTTGTTGGATTCCCTTTATTTGTATGATAGACTTTATTGGTATTAGCAGAAGGAAACATCATCATCATCATTAGCATTTTACTTTGTAAACAGAGCTCAAAATTCGCATAGTCTAAAAATTCGACGATTTGGGTCAGAATAGGTGGATTTTTCCAACACGATTTTGGATAAATTCAGATTGGAATTTCTTAAAATCCAGGTTACAGCTGTCAAGTTTTTGAATGTTTGGTGCCCCTGGGGTTTCAGGGGGTGTTGAATCCATTTCTACCATCAAAATCGCAATTAAAACACATTTAAATTCTGATTTTGCAAAATAAAAAAACACTGGATTCCAACCAAAAAAAGCCATCCAGTCAAAATCGTCAAATTTTTAGACAACTTCCTCAAAATTGACAGATGTCAATATAATTAAAGGGTTTAGATCCAAAACCAATGAATAATGATATAATTTAATCCAAGTCAATGACATTGTTCATTTCAATGGATTTAGCATATGTTTAATTTGGGCTTGAAATGATGGAATCGAGCTCCAACTCAATGACACTGTTCATTTCAATGGATTTAGCACAAGTCTAAATTGACTGGCTCAAAATGGTGAAGTCAAAGAGAAAGCAACGGAATAAGAACTCAATTTGTGGGTTTGTGCCTAAGTCAATGTAATTGGGTCCAAGTTGCTGCGTTGGGATTAAACTGATTCCTTTGTGCCAAAATCATATAGGCCTAATTTCACACGCTTAGATTGAATTGGATGCATTTGGGTTTTAGGATCAACTGATATGATTATAACTAACTTTCTAAATTCAAGGCTGGATCAATGGATTTAAACATAATTACTTGTGTTGCAACCTGAATTGATGCATTGCATAGAGGCCCCTAATTAGGATGGCGAAGCTAAGTATGTGTATTTGGTGCCATTTCCATTTAAATAATGTTGTTCGGGTTTTTTTCATTAACTTCTTTATGCAATAAATAAGAACTACTTCTAGAAGTTAATAAAATAGCACAATCCAAACTCTTTTGAGGTTGTCTAATTTTCATCTTTTTTTCAAAACATGTATATATAAATAGCATTTAACTTCATCGAGTACTAACCGGTATCAAATTGTAAGTTACCTTTATATATATTTGATATATCCATGCCTCTTTACAACTACTGAACTACAACTTGAAATTCTCCCCCGGCCTCTTTAGTATACCTCCGACTCCTCCTGTTGCGGTATGAGAGTGCATACTCAAAAACTGAAAGAACAGCTTCCCATAATTTCACCCACACACACGAACTATAAATACATCGATTAGCATGAAACAATATAAACAAATCTGTAATTTTAAGGATGCTTTATGAAGAAAAATATGACCTGACTCAGGCTAAATTTTTTAATGAGGCTTCTACAAACACATTAGATATCTAAAAGTTATCCCACTTGATGGTGACTTCAAAGAATTGCTCAGTCAAGTGCAATTTAACATACAGTTAACTATTATCCGTTATTTTGTAGAGCCCAACGTCTTGTGCAACATCAATAGATGCAATTGACTACAGTAATATAACACTGTCGATACACAAGATTGCCATGGTTACTTCGGGTCACAGCTCATTCATTAATGGTGCAACATTGCTACCAACGATGCAACTAACATTTACTTGAAAATGCACAATTTACTTTCAAATCACATCCCAAAATGTGCAATTTAATTCCAAATCATATCCCAAAATGCACAATTTAGTTTCAATTTGGATCCCCGCAATCCAACCAAAAATAAAAAAGAAAGAGAAAAAGAGAAAGTGGTGGGTGTGAATTTGGATGAAACTACAGTCGCAATATGAAGAATAAATGCCAAAATTATAGAACAATAGTCTGGAAAAAATTACCAAGAGTGCTTACCAGTTTGAAGACCTTAAAACAGCATGGCCATGAATTTAACTTTTCATGGATTTCCTACATAGCATTAGGACTTCAATTCGGTGTACTTATTCTAAGACGTGCACAAAAATTAAGCATATTCCATAGGAAAACACAATCTAGCGTTCACTAGTATTTTGCTTACATAAATAATTTTAACCAAATTATGATTAGCATTTCCAATTCTTAGTCCGACACAGCTATACATGAAACATTTTGAACAGAACACTAGTTTCCTAACCACAGACACACTTAAAAGAAAGCTCTCATAGCAATGATCAATTGCACCTGCAGAAAGTCACTTGCTTTAATGTTTAACCAGATGTAAGATCTGATCAAGCAAATGACTGCAATATGCTTTGAATCTCCAGCCTCTCTACCTTTGAATCTTTCATCCTACTTTATTCACTGTAGATATGAATCTTAATCCTTTAGGCTTTCATAAATACTAGCAAAGAAATGAGACTGCACCAACATAAGCCAATAGATATCTTACATACATGTAGTCTATTGATGTCAGAGATGGCACAGTAAATGCAATAGCGACAACGAATCATTTTAACCAAATTATGATTGGCATTTCCAATTCTCAGTTCAACACACCGTATACATCGAATATTTTGGACAGAACACTAATTTTCCAACCACAGACGCACTTAAAAGCAAGCTCTCATAGCAATGATCAATCACACCTGCAGAAAGTCAATTGCTTTAAAGTTTAATCAGATGTAAGATTTGATCAATCAAGTGACTGATATGTTTTGAATCTCCAACCTATCTCCCCTTGAATCTTTCATCCTACTCTATTCACTGCAGATATGAATGTTAATCCTTCAGGCTTTATGAATAGTGGCAAAGAAATGAGACACTGCATCAATGAAGGCCATTGGTATCTTACACAAATTTAGTCTATTGATATCAGTGATAGCACAGTAAGTGCAAATGCAATAAGGAATGCTTCCATCCAATTGCTAAACCTCGCATATTGAGTATGAAATATCTCCCAGACTCAGCTGGTTTTAATCAGAAAGGCGGAAACCGGGAAAAAGAGAAGCCACAAATCCAATGACAACCATCTGAACCTCCTTCATGAATCCATGCCAATTAAGGTTTCGTCTTTCTTGTGCCTGAGCAACCTGGCTTGTATCATTATGCTGATCCTGGGCAGTCTGAGCTGGTGTCATAGCACGCCGTGCACTATGTGACAACCATTTTAAAAGAGGGGCAAAAGCTCCAATTTGATATCTGCATCCTTAAACCAGAATATCTAGCTTAATAAATAGAAAAGTAAAACAAAAGGTTCTTTACTAGCTGAATACCAAAAGACTTGCTGATCTCAATGTCTCTTTTAAAATCCTTATTGAAATGCACCCAATGCTGATATATCATATAGGTAGATGTCTTTTTTATCTTCATGACAGTAACATTTTAACCCCGAGAAAGTTGATGTAAATGTATAAGTCGTGCAATTAATACCGATGCATATAAAAGCAGCTGAAGATGAAGATGCCACTTACAAATAAACTAGATTTGCAATGTTCAAGAACATCATAAGACGCAGTCTATCCTTTGATCCAGTCTTGTTGAAAACAAAAACCAGCAGAGCAAGCTTCAACATAAGCAACAAGCCTAACTGGAAACCAATAATCAATCTCAGAAATCTCTGCCGTTGGTGGTGCTCCTGTCTTCGTTCCTGTGCATCCCCATTTGGGGGTCCGTGCCGTTGATGTGCTTCGTTAGCAGCAGGAGCATTTTGGGAAGCTGACTCAGCTATTTGGGTGCTCACTTCCATAGGAGAAGCTGCACCACTGGTCACAAAGACACCAATTTCTAAAGAAGAAATTCCATTAATTGCAAAGTTCACATCAATCAAACCCTTTGTTTCAACTGGAGATAAGAGATAAATATAGAGAGCCAAGGAACAGTAACATGGGGTCATAAATACAGAGAACCAAGGAACAGTAACATGGAGTCACAATGTGACAGAAAATTTTATGGCAGGATGTAACGTATGCATCCCATCATTCTGACTATAGAAAGGGGGTAAATAGTAAATACGGATTTCATGTTTTTAAATTTTGTCCCATGGGCCATTATTCTAATTCATGATTAAGAAAATGCAACTGAAATTGCATAATGTAAAACACAGCAGAATTAAAACCATATCCACACACACATCATACATAAACAATTGTATGTATCACAGGAAGTTAATAAATTTATTTCGCATTCATAGACAAAGAGAATAATTATCTTTTAAAAAAGGAGATTCAAACAACTAGTTGTGTAAGAGTTATTTTCCACCCAACTGTAGGTATCAACAGCAGATACCACCCCCAAGCCGGGCTATGAGGCTATCAAGGCAAAGGAAACTTCTACAGACTTCTCTCTCTTGGCCCAAACTCTGTTAACTTTTCTCCCACGCTTAGCCAAACTGCTCACCACTGAGCATTTTTAGGAATCCCACTCAACCATCCCAACTATGGCACTCTCTTTTACAACCCCACACAACGCAAAGAAGACATTTCCCTTCACTACTCCATAGTTCTCTTAGAAAATCCAACCCTTACAGTGCTTATCAATGTGTGCAAAAAGAGTCCAATCTGTTGTATGTTGTTGGAGAACCTCTTATGGCATTAATTCAAGGCTTCTCAAGCTTTCAACGGTAGTAAATACACAATGGGTATGTTCCTATCCTGCCCAAGCTCTGGGCTCACCTACAGCCATTTTCCTTCCTCTAATGTCCACAATTTCCCTTCTAAAATTCTAAATTCTGGTTATTTTCACAGTTTGGTAATTGATAATGGAGAAAACAACATGAAGCCTTGCGTAGTGTTGATGTATCTGTAACTTCGAAAGATATTTTGATGTGTATTATCATTGTATGTTGTTGTACCCCCATTGGAGATGTGTTTACCTCCTTACGGGATGTCTTAATTGTGTCTAGACCTTGAGGTACAACCTCCGTTGTAAGTCAGGGCAATAGTCCCAACTCCCTAGTGTAACATCATGTAATGTGTATTTGGAGTCTCTTTGGGAGAAGTTGGACTTGTTAGGCAAGACATGTGGGCCCCAGTCTTATGTTTAGTCAGCCACTTAAAATGTATAAATAGGGAGGCGCTCTCCCTCATTTATACACACCTCACACACTCTCAAGTTCGCATGAGAGAGAGAGATAGATAGCTGCTAAATACTTCTTATTACTAGATTTGATCATCTTACTATTCTAAGGAAGTTCACGGGGTTTTCTCCTTTATGGTTTCCTCGGTGAAAATCTTTGTGTCTCGTGTATCTTTTATATCTTATGCATCTTGTTGTACTTGTTATTCTTTCAGATAAAAATCCTAGATAAACTAATCAGATCTAAAAAAAACTAACATGGTATCAGAGCCTCTCTGAAAGAAGGCGTTGTATGGCAGCGGAAACTAGGACTTCCTATTTCAAGGTGTTCTCTCCACAGATCATCAAGAAAAGAGGGCTAGGCTAACTCGCCTCAGTAGGGTGCATCTTTTGGTGGAAGCAGTTTCAAAGTTGAAGAAGTTTCATTTTTTATCCTGTCACTGTTGCCAGGAGAAACTAGGGCATCAAGTTTCGGAGGCTTCCCACCTCAGTTTTCAGAAAGTGACCTTGCTGAGAAACTCGCCTCAAGGAGGTGCATCTTTCTATCCAAACAGAATTCCCAAACTCCAAGTTTGGAAAATTAAGGTTTCTCTAACAAACCCTAGGTCAGCCAACTTCGGAACCAGGTCGAACACCTCAAATCGGTAAGATCTAAATCTTTTCTATTTCCATTTGAGGTTCTCATTTGAAAAGATGAATCACCATACTCAGCTTGAGGACAGGCTTGGAGGGGTTGATAACTTATGAGCATGGAAGTACAAAATCTCTCTGATCCTTGAGGAAAATGGCTTGGATCAGTTTATCACTAGAGAAGTTCCAGAACCAGAGGGAGATGAGGCTAAGGCTGCTCATAAGAGAAGCATGGCTAAGGCCAAGAGAATCATTGCAGATTCTATTAAGGATCACCTCGTCCTCCATGTGTCTTCATTCAAGACATCGAAGGAAGTATATGGTGCTTTGACAAAGATGTTCGAAGGAAAGATCACCAACCAGAAGATGGCTTTGAGGAACCAGTTGAAGAATGTGAAGATACAGAACTCTGAGACTATACAGTCTTACTTCACAAGGGTTGCTCAAATCAAAGAACAACTTGAAGCAGTTGAAAAAAATGTCGAAGAAGGAGAAATTGTAATGACTACCTTGAATGGTCTCCCTAGATTATGGGACTCGTTCATTCAATGTATTTGTGCAAGGAGGAGGTTGATCTCTTTCAGCAGACTCCGAGAAGAATGTGCACAAGAAGAAGCTCGACTCGTGACAAGAGAAGAGAAGATGGGAGCAACTGAAGATCAAGCTCTCACAGTTCACACCAAGAAGAACTTCAAGAAGAACGAGAAGGAGAAATTTCATCACAACAAGAAGGACAAGAAACAAAAAAAGACCAAAAGAGATACTTCAAATGTTCGATGCTACACTTGTGATGAAAAGGGATATTTTGCAAGAGATTGTCCCATCAAGAAAAAGAGACACCATGCTCATATTGACGAAGATGATGAACCAACAAATAAAAGATTCAAATGAGAGAAGGATGATTCAGATGAAGAGTATGTGCTAATTTTAGCACTTACTGGCACTATCTCACACGGAAGCAATGATTGGCTTGTGGATAGTGGAGCTTCTAAACACATGACGGGATACAAGGAATCATTCGTTAATATGTTTGAACATGAGTCACCACACAAGGTGAAGCCTAGGGATAATTATCAATGCCCCATAAAAGAGAGTGGAGAAGCTTCATACAAGCTTGACTCCGGGAAATCCTTAAAGATGAAGGATGTGCTATATGTTACAGGATTGAAGAAGAATCTTCTCTCCATCTCTGCACTAGATGCAAAGGGAATTAGGGTTGCATTTGTCAATGGCCAAGTTTTGATGTGACCTAGAGGAAAGACAATAGAGGATGCAACAGTGATTGGAGAAGAAGACGGAGAATTGTACAAGCTAAAGGGATAGCCTGAATAAGCACTCGTTCATGATTCAATTAAACCAAGCGAACTGTGGCACAGAAGGCTTGCACATATGCACTACAAAGCACTACCGATGGCAAGCAAAGCATGGGAGCAGTCTCAAGAATACCAGAGATCTAGGCAAAGCATGAAGCCATTTGCAAAGGATGTGCACAAGAAAACAAATGCGAAGAAGACATTTCCCAGCAGTGAGAGCAAGGCCAAAGGAATACTGGAGATAGTACACTTGGATGTATGTGGACCCATGTCTTCTAGCTCATTAAGCGGGTATGTGTACTATGTTTCATTTATAGATGATTTCTCACGTAAGACTTGGGTATATTTCTTGAAAGGGAAAAGTGAAGTTTTCAATAAGTTGAAGGAATATAAATCCTTGGTCGAGAACTAGACTAATAGGAAGACCAAAATTCTACGGTCAAATAATGGTGGAGAATTCACATCAGAAGAAATCAAAGAACTCTGCAGAGAGTCTAGGATTAAGAGGGAGTTGAGCACTCCATACAATCCTTAGCAGAATGGGGTTGAGGAACGAAAGAACCTAACCATCATGGAAGCAGCAAGAGCAATGTTGCATGACCAAGATCTTCCTATGCACCTTTCAGCTGAGGCAGCAAAAACAACTATGTATGTATAGAACCGTACTCCTCATCGAGTACTTGACAATAAGACTCTTGAAGAGGCTTTCTCAGGAGAGAAACCAAAAGTCATCCATCTGAGAATATTTGGTTGCCCGATGTACATACATATCCCAAAGGAGAAAAGGACCAAGCTCAATCCTTCTAGGAGGAAGGGTATATTCGTAGTATGATACATCAAAGGCCTACCGAATATACTTCCCAAGATTCAAGAAGATCGACATCAGTAGAGATGTAACCTTTGATGAAGACTCGACATACTTCAGATCCATGAGGACACCTATCCAGGAAGTCGAGGAACCTGAAGAGACGAGAGTTCTAGATATGGAATTGGAGAAGCAATTCCAGAAGACCATGAAGATCATGACATGATAGAACCACAAGAACCAGTAGAGACAATCCTCGAGAAGGACTCCCACAAGAGGAAACCAGCATGGGTAGGGGAGCTCATACGAGCAGTTGAAAGGTATGGCGCTCCAGAAGGAATACATAGAGAGAGAGAAAGAGGGCAAATCCCTACAATAGCTATGTGTCCCTGCTGTGTGAAATCATTGACAGAGAACCGTCCACCTATAAAGAGGCTACAGAAAAGAAAGAATGGAAGGATGCTATGATCGAGGAATATCAGTCGATCATGAAGAATGATGTCTAGGAGATAGTTCCAAGACCGAAGAAGAAGTTTGTTGTGACTTCAAAGTGGATCTACAATATCAAGCATGTTGCAGATGGCAGCATCGAGAAATACAAGGCAAGGTTCGTAGCACAAGGCTTCTCACAAAAAGAAGGCATAGACTACAAAGAGACATTTGCAACCGTGGCAAGGTTAACTTCCATTAGGACCATACTTGCAATGGCAATAGTTTTGAAATGGAAAATACACCAGATGGATGTAAAGACAGCTTTCTTGAATGGTGTGGTCGAGGAGAAAGTGTACGTGGAACAGCCGCTGGGATTCGAGACACATGACAGGAAAACCCATGTGTGCAAATTGAACAAGGCCTTTTAAGGATTGAAACAAGCATCGAGGACATGGTACAGCAGGATGGATAGCTTCCTGATGAGCTTGGGCTTTACCAAGAGTAAAGCGGATTTCAACCTCTACTTCAAGGTGGAAGACGGAAGACCAGTGATACTCTTGTTATATGTCGATGACTTGTTTCTGACAGGTGATGAGGAACTCATTAAAGATGCAAGGAGGAGACTTGCTACAGAGTTTGAGATGAAAGACCTAGGTATGAAGCACTACTTCTTAGGCATGGCAGTGTGGCAAAGTGGAGATGGGATTTTCCTTGGTCAAGGAAAGTATGCAGTGGAGATTCTGAAGAGATTCAGAATGTTGGATTGCAAGGCAATAGCCACACCTATGGTATCTAACTTGAAGCTTCTGAGTGATGCTTGACCTGAGTCGATTGATGCCACGATGTATCATCAGATGATTGGCTCATTGATGTATCTGACAAATACGAGACCTGACATATGCTTTGCAGTGAACACCCTGAACCGATTCCTAACGGATCCGAGACATGTTTACCTGATAGCTGCAAAGCATGTTTTGAGGTACCTAAAAGGTACAGTGGATTATGGGCTCAAATATGATGCAAATCAGAAGATTAACCTACACGGTTATGTTGATTCGGATTGGGCAGGTAGCGCCACTGACAGGAAGAGCACCTTAGGTTGTTGCTTCAGTTTAAGATCTCGCATGATCTCTTGGTTCAGCAGGAAGCAATCATGTGTGGTGCTGAGTATAGCCGAGGCAGAGTATGTTGTCGCTTGCTCGGCTAGTTGCAAGGAAGTGTGGCTGCGAAAGCTACATCTGACTTGTTTGATCTCCAGTTGGATGCGACTTGTATCTTCTGCAACAATCAGAGTTGCGTGAAGCTGTCAGAAAACCCAATGTCCCATGACAAGTCGAAGCACATCGAGATCAAGTTCCACTATATCAGGGATATGGTGCAGAGAGGAGCAGTGAAGCTCCAATACGTGGCAACGGAGAAGCAGATAGTTGATGTGTTGACCAAGCCTTTGGCCAGAGTGAAGTTTGAGTACTTTAGAGAAAGACTTGGTGTGATCCAGATCGAGACCCCTCGAAAGAGGGAGTGATGTTGTGCTCTAGCATAGCTAGAGTGACAGGTTGTATGAGCGTCACATCTTGGCGAAGATCGTAGGTTGCTCAGATGTAATCTGTCATGTAGGTTATCCTTGGAAAAGTCCTAGCGAAGCTCGCAGGTTATCCTTGGATGTAATCAGTCCTGATATGATTCTATGCTAGAAATATCTTGTTATCACAGATCTTGTAGTTGCCCCGATATAGTTATCCAATACAGGATGGCAGAGGAGGCAGGCAACCAAAGTCGTGACCTACGAAAACCCTACCCCCCAAAAGATGGATGGTTGTCACGCCAGTTAGGGATTTCTTCGCTTTATGCCACTAGAGAAGCCCAAGACACAAAGGGGGAGACCCAGATCGATCCTGAAAGGATAGATCTAAAACAAATCACCAAATCAAACTCCTAACAGAGAATACGTAAGGTGAGTGCCTGAAACCCTAGACTTAAGGATGAGCCACAAATTAAGGATACCCGAGTAGGGTGATTATTCTAGACTGGAAATGTTACTCAAGTTATAATATCAGGTGGCTCACGAAGATTCGAATCAGATCTAGGATTTAGTGTGCCGGTTCAAATGATCAAACCCGGACCTTGGGGGATTTAAGGAGATAATTGAGAAATCCCCAGGACGTAGTTGATATTGACAATTACGGCTTCCTGCACACTAACTTGGATGAATGATTTGACAGAGAAAAATACCCAAGTGAAACCGAACAAAACTAAAGGGGAACTGACTAGCAAACCAAACAAGGGTGTTTTCTCCCAAACTAAAACCAGTGCCTGGAGATGGGCAGAGGAGTCCAAGCTTGATGTTTTTAAGGAAGAGGGGGTTTTCGGTAGGTCGAACAAAACCCATGGTTTTAGTTTTGGGTATGTCTGGAACAAATATAGATCATGTTATTTTTTGAGTCACTACCTTGAGAATCGTGCTTGACTTGGTCAATTGGGTTGACCAGGTCAAAGTAGCCAAAATCAAGGTGAGATACTGCATCATTATGATCCTGTAAGCATCCTGGGTAAGAAATGCTCCAATGGTATATATCAAAACCAAGCTTAAATCAATGTTATTCATAATCATGGTGACAATAATAATAATACTAAAAGATATACCTGTGCTTCTGAAAAATCTTGGAACTTTCTGGAAGTCTGCTTGTCTATGCCATACTTATAAAGGGTAAAGAATGTGTTATTGTTGGGTGAGGATGGACAACAAAGGCTGAGGCAAAGGGTAATGACTTTTAACCGACTTTGACTTTGTGATTTATCCGAATAATGACAAGTACACACAACCAAAGTGACATATGCATGATAGATAAACAATAGGGAATGGTGGTGTCTCACAGGTGAATGAGCTGATCTGAAAAGGGTCCATTCAACTTTAACAATCATGTCTATGACTCACATCCAAGTTAAAGATCAAGTTTCGTGAGGATCTTTTCTAGGACCTTTGCGTTGAGTACACAAGAAACTGTAGTGAAGAGATCCTAGGGGACACTTAGAATTTAGTTGTCCCTTGCTCCATCTCTCATCAAAACCTATAGGCTCCGTGAGGAATTAATCATTACATTTCAATAAGATGGTTAGATTTAGCATGTGTTTATCCATTGCTTTATTTGGGCCTTTAACAGTTTCGCTTCATAACCCATTTTGATTTGTGTCTAAAGACAAAGTTTGCAATTTTATTTCCGGGCTTGCATTTCATAATATATAGCATATAGCTCATAATGCATGTAATGATGGTAGACATATTGCTTCAAGTTTTAGTTGGCAACTTCTCGAGCAACTAACGGGAATATCCACAGTCAGGACCAAACATTGGAGGCAACCGACCAAAGAGGTCAAGGCTTCAAAACCCAACTCGCCTAAGCTCAGGAACCAACACCAGCAGGTTCTCCTGGCCCAGAAGGATCAAGGCCTCAGCAAGTTTTGTTGCACAACTCAAAGCCGAGACACAAAACAACATGGGATCCATCATGCATAGTGGTCAAAATGGGGAAAGAATCTTCAATCTCACAAGTCTCAAACAATCTAAGTCATAATACAAGTTTACAATGTCTGTAACTGGATGTACGAGGACAAGTGATACGTGAAAGCAACCTAGCACTAAGGTTTACTATTTGTACAAGCATGGCATGAGCAACAGTCTTCACATCAAGTCCCTTGACTAGCCATAACACAGGTTAAAGCAATAGTAGATATAAGCATAGGTCATCATAATCATGCTAACTTAATAAGCATAGGTGTTTGACATACATCATAGAGCAAAATCAAACCAAAGAAGCGTATACCTAATCTCACAATATAACCATATATACTTGTCTCCAAATGATAAACCCCTCTATAACTGTGTGTACCAACTCTGATCTGCTGCTCTGCTCCAATGAACTAAATCATCACTAAAAGCATCTCAATGGACTCCTAAATCTCAATCCTGGTAGGGAAAATTTGATAAACAAGGCTATGGAATGGCTGAAGCTGTAAAAATCCATGCTAATACCCCATGTGAAAAATAGCCCGGAATAGAATAAAAGATAAGTATGCATGCTGCATCATGGAAGCCCAGCTGCAAAATGTATATGTGATAACATAGCTGATGCATAATATCTCACATGGGAAATGAGACAGGTTGTCCGAGCGGGAAAAATCCTGATGAAGCAGGATGCTCGAACGTAATCAATCATGTAGGTTGTCCTCGGATGTAATCAATCCTGGCGAAGCTCGCAGGTAATCCTTGGACGTAATCAATCCTATGACAGGTTATTCGAGTGTAAAGAAGAGCCCTGGCGTGGTACGCAGGTTACTCGAATGTAATAAGTCATGTGGGTTGTCTGAGTGTAAAAAGAGCCATGGCATAGTACGCAGGTTACTCGGATGTAATACACCCTAAAGGTTGTCTGAACGTTAAAGATCCTAGACGCAGGTTGTTCAAATGTAATAAGTCCTTGAGGTTGACCTGGAACGTAAAAGGCCCTGATGTAGCAGGTTGTTTGGTCGTAATCAATCCTTACATATATATCTATATGTGTGTTCCCTATTGAGATGATAAGGTCACGAAGCACAAGAGGTGCACCTAGGCGGTTCTCCCTTTACCGATAGAACGCAGGTTGACCGTGCAGATATGTAATGCATTGAGTGTGGTCCTAGGCGATTCTCGCATAGTAGAAGTTGCAGGTTGTCTTAATGACGAGAAAATATCCTAGCTTACTCCTATGGTGAAAGAACGCAGGTGGTCTGCATCTAAACTTTGTTCATTGTTTTGTTATGTGCTGGACAAAAGAGATGATTTGGATATGACAAGATGAAGGTAGGAGACGCAGGTTAACGTGGAAATGTAAAGAAGGTCCTGAACCTTTCCTACGAGATGGCTTGCTCGAGATGTGATGAAGATCTGGATGAAGACTAGGCCTACACCCAGACGAGAGAGGGTTGGCTCTATAGAAACTTCCGATGACAAATAGTACCATTTAATGATCGATAAGAAGATGATGATGGCAGCAGCTACAATGATGACTCTTTGACTCCGTGATGATGACTCCATGATGAAGACTTGACCATATGTGTTGATGACTGTAGAAGAGAGAATACCTTCCTAGTTAAGAGGGAGTGTTGATGTATTTGTAACTTCGGAAGATATTTTGATGTGTATTATCATTGTATGTTGTTGTACCCCCATTGGAGATGTGTTTACCTCCTTGCGCGATGTCTTAATTATGTCTAGACCTTGAGGTACAACCTCCGTTGTAAGTCGGGGCAATAGTCCCTAGTGTAACATCATGTAATGTGTATTTGGAGTCTCTCTGGGAGAAGTTGGCCCTGTTAGGGAAGCCATGTGAGCCCAGTCTTATGTTTGGTCAGCCACTTAAAGGGTATAAATAGGGAGGCGCTCTCCCTCATTTATACACACCTCACACACTCTCAAGTTCGCATGAGAGAGAGAGAGAGACAAAGGAGGAGAGATAGATAGCTGCTGAATACTTCTTATTACTGGATTTGATCATCTAACCATTCTGAGGAAGTTTGTTGGGTTTTCTCCTTTATGGTTTCCTCGATGAAAATCTTTGTCCCTTGTATCTTTTATATCTTATGCATCTTGTTGAACGTGATATTCTTTCATATAAAGATCCTAGATAAACTAATCAAATCTAAAGAAAAACTAACACGTACTATAAAAATCCACATGGAAAATGAGTGATAGACTCCAAAGGAGATGAGAGGATGATGAAAAGACAACTAACATAACTTTTGACCATAGAAAGAAGGACTCTTACATTTGTCATACAAGTATATTCATCCCATGCTTCCATAACTACATGAGAATGTTAGTTTTTCAAGCATATATATATTCGAGCAAAGTGTTTACTGTTCTTTACTTTTCTTCCACTTTAAACAAAACTTAGATCTTTAAACCAACAGATAGATGAACACTTGAAATGACAACCAGCAGTAGAAGAAGTACACAAATAAGATCTCACACATGCACAAGAATTTACCCTGGAGAAACCCAATATGGGATAAAAACTCCAGCAAACAATCTTCCTTTATTGCAAATAATATGTAAGATCGAAATACAAACTTTCCACCATGAAATATGCTTGAGAGAGTGACTGTAAGACCAACCAGACACCAAGATACTTCGCTGCCCTCTTACTGCTGTTATAAATCAGCAAGTCAATAAAATACTTTGCTGCCTCGTAAACTGTGTAAAACGAACCAGCAAGACAAACTGCTGTCCTCTCTTTGCTGTGTAAATTCAGCAATAGAAAAGTTTTACTACGCTGCCCTCTCTCTCTCAAAACTGTGTGAATGATGGACAGCAGGTGAGATTGATTTATAGGCACAAATTCCAAAAGGACTCGTTATGCAACTTTGACTTAACTTGAGATTTAAAAATAAAACTTTAATTATTCTTTTAGATTGACGCAGATAACTTGGGTGCATGGAAAGACACATGAGATCAAACTAAATCTAAAAATAGATACTCGAGTTTACAACTGGCAGAAGCTTTGAGTTCGTAACTGAAAGACAAGTACACGGAAAGCTAACTGAAAGTTACTTCAGTTCTCAACTGAAAGTCTTTGAGTTCTAAAAATAGATTAGACAGTTAACTGAAAGTTACTTCAGTTCTCAAAAGAGTCTTTGAGTTCTAAAAATAGATTAGGCAGTTAACTGAAAAGATACTTTAGTTAACTAAAAATAGATAACTGAAAGTTAATTTAGATCTGGAATTTTTTTTAGTTAACTAACTTAAAAACTCCACTAGACTTTTGTATGGTTGTTTATTACTTTAGTTAACTAAAATAATTAATTGTAAATTGATTTAGATCTCGTATTTTCTTTAGTTAACTAACTCAAAACTCCACGAGACTAAAGCATGGGAAGACAACTCGACTTGTCATGACTTAACTGATTGATGCTCTCAACATCGACTTAAGACTTAGACTCAAAGAGACATATTCATGGTGGATGAATTTATTCGTGCCAACGCACTAGATCAATACATTTATTTGCATAAGGAAGATTGTTTGTTTCTAGCTCATAGGAATTTTACATTCAACCTATCTTTTGCTAGATGCCTTGGCTTTTGCGAAATGCTCACAAGGCTTCCTGTCTTGACTTTTGGCGTAGCTCACAAGGCTTGTTCGTTCGCCTTGACTTTTGCTATGACCTTACAAGACTTACCGACTTGACTTTTGGTATGGCTCACAAGGCTTGTTCATTCGCCTTGACTTTTGTCTTGGCTCACAAGGCTTGTATGTTCACCTTGACTTTTGCCATTACTCACAGAACTGGTTAATCTCCAAGTCTCCCTGGCTAGCTTCAGGGTGGTCACTTATGACCTCAGACCTTGGAGAATGCCTACTGATGCTGATTTCAACAGAGAAGACTTTTCTTACCAACCTCGGTCCTCACATATGCATTCAATGATTGGATTTAATAAATCAAAATGAAGTAATTGTCTCATATATAGAACATGGCAGCAAAAGAATGAGATATAAGGTTGACACGTGGCAATAGAGGATTTAATCTATCATAGACCCCTTTCCTCCGCCCTTCTTATGCTCATTCACAATTTATTTATATAGCTTTTTTTAGTCATCATGACAAGCCAACCACATGGCCCATATGGAAATATTTACATTACCTAACCGTTCACTAATCAAGCCTTAACATTGAGCTTCACACTAGAAATCCATAGTAGCATATTTACATTGTTTATATAATTTGATTTAATACATTACAATGGTCAAAACTAGAGTATTACACAGAAATTCTAAACCACAAATCTTTCACCACATTCCAAATTAAAGAAAGATATGAGACCAGGACCTTACCACCCTAAGCTATGCGAAGGTAAGACCGGGACCTTCCTTACCTTCGTTATAAGGTAAGACTGGGGGCCTTGGTGGAAAGGTGGCTAAGTAAGTTACTTACCTGAGTTGGACAAATTGGTCATGTCAGGTCTTAATAAGGGTGGGTTGTAGCGAGGGTAAGGGCGAACCAACCCGACTGGTAGATGCCAGAAATGAATCCCCTATATAAAATGGTCTGAGACAAAACCACTTTTGCTAGAAATTGTGGGTTTTGAATTTAGAGCGAATTAACCAAACCCTACGATGCAGAAACATCACATTGCATCAAAATTCCATTAAATTCATGCATAATTTTTCACATTACAATCAGTGGCCAAGAAATACCTGGAGGAGGGCGCTGTGTAAGCAATGGGAACAAGTCCACCAAGGTAGAAATCTGGCGTTACCCCCATGAAAGGAAGAACCTGACACTGTACAGCATATATCCCTCCACTTGGTTGTTGGATTGTAAAAACCCATGCAGGATACATGTACCCAAATACTGGAGGCCCAAACCAATTAGGGCACATTGGTAAATTACAGTTCATCTGAAACACACATACATATAAAGAGTGAGATTTTACTGTCACTGTGAGTTGTATAGTTAAAACGCGTGTATAGATAGAAGAGTACAAAGAGCTAACAGGCATACCATTGGTTCCCGAGGAAGTGGGACTGAAGAGGAGGCATTCTCGGACATGGACGCTTCAACTAGATTCGCCATTTCACGAATTACAGCGATGCTCTGCTCCTAAACCACAATTACAATTTTTAAATTTTTTTACCTGAACGTTCTAATTTTGGGGTTTCGAATTGAGGAGTCCCAAGCTTCGAATGGCGGCAATTTTTATATTTTTTTACCTGAATGCTCTAATTTTGAGGTTTCGAATTGAGGAATCCCAAGCTTCGAACGGCGGTTTGGGTTTCAGAGAAGGCGATAAAAACGAAAAACGAGACTTCAGCTTGATCTGGAAGATAGGATGGGTCAATGATATGTTTGAATGGCAGTTCCGTTTCAGTGAAAAGGCGATCCAAACGAAAAGCGACACATCTTCGTGGGATGATGGGTGAGGTAATGAATGATACCTCCTCCTTCCTTAGCAACGATGCAATGAATGATTGACACATCCACCGCCGATGCCATGAGAGTGAGCATCAGATTGGAATTAGCCTCTCCTCGCCTTCAATTCAGGTGGCTCCGTAGCTATCACATGGCCCTCAGGGTGGCCGTATGCCGATAAAAGCTGTGCCATTGAGATAATACTATCTAACACAAAGTGGGGGATGTTATAATCATGGAGAATTCTACCAAAGTGGAGGGCGTATAATTATGCAGAATACCCCATAGCAAAGATAAAATTTTGTGGGATAAGAATTTTTTTGGAATGAGATGACACATTGTAAAAAGTTATCCGTTCAAATTTTCATCTATCTATATTCTATGTTTATAGGTTGTGTCAGTGTATTTTTAAGAGTAAAGATTTTTTCGACATTCGACCTAAACTTTAATAATTTTTAGAAAATTAAATATATACAAGAAACTTATTTTAATTATCTAAGTTTCCCAAAGTTTATTTATTTTTTAAATCAAGTTTTTCTTTAACTAATAAATTACCAATTGTTTTTTTGAATGTTTTGTATGTAAGACTCGCTATAAAGCTATGTGTAGAGCGCGAGGATGATGATTCCCATGTATTGAATTATGTTCATTTTTATTCAATTTTGAATACGAAGGAACTTTTATTTTTTTTAAGTAGTGTTTAAAGTATTGAATTGAAAACTTAAATAAATGAAAAACAGATAATGTGTGTATATGAAAAATAATTTTGATTTTGATTATTAAAAATAATAATAAAATGATAATGTAAAAAAATTGAAGTTATTTAATTTTTAAGTGAGTCGCATCTTTAAGATCTTATGATTTGATTGCACCCTTTGTTTGACACAGATATCACAGTTGGAGGGGGCTTGCCCCTCCCTCTAGGCCTCGAGGCCATAGCGTTCAGATCCATGGTTGCTTCCTCGGGAAAGACAATAACCAAGTAGCTACAGGAAAGACAATAGCCAAGTAGATGCAAACCTATCGATTCGTGAAAAAGTTGGATGGGATTCCAAAGGTGTCGATACTTGAAATTTCTTCCTGTCACATGGCTCTTTCTCTTGTAGAGAGAGGACTCATTGAAAAATTCATCGAGATCTTACCTTCACCTAGATTAATGGCTAATTGGATTCAAAAGAACTCGCAACTCTCATACAAGTAAAGCTATCTCATTTTTTTTGTGGTTGAGGGTTCTACATTTTTTTGTTTGAAGTCAAGGAAGATAGGGATCTAATCTTCTGGAGTGGACTTTACTTCTTCAAGTCCATAGGAATGTATTTAAATAAATGGACACTAGAATTTGGCCTTGTGCTTGATGTCTCCTCCATTTTTCCTATCTGGTTCTGCCCCCCCACCTTCCCTTCCATTATTGGGGGGAGGATGCGCACTAGAGTATTGGTAATACTCTTGATAAATACATTGACAAATCCAATACAAAATATAGCATGTTTGCATGTGTCTAGATCTATGTGGAAGCCAACCTAGATAAAGTGATACTAGAAGCAATAATGTTTTCCTTGGACAATTGGAAACACCTTCAAAAGTTGGACCATGAACAGATGTCATTCAAGTGTAAAGCATGCCATGAATATGTTCATTTTTCCCAAGACTACAAAAAAAACCAACAAGTCACTAAAGCTCCCTCCAGGAAAGAATATCAATGGTAGGTGGTTAAAAAAAGGTGGCCCCTAAGAAACCCGTTGATTCAACTCCTTCATCAAGCTCTTCCTCAAGCTCCGCGTCCTCTCAACCTAATCCACCTCAATCAAATCCTAGATCCTCAAATGCATCCTTTATCTAGTTAGTCTCCTCCATCTTTGCCTAATTGATTTGAAGCCTTGTCTCAATATGATCCATGCTTCTTTGTGTAGGTAATCAAATCCTTCATTAGAGAACCCACGTCTTACTATAATCCTCAAATCCCCTCCTTCATTCCTTCTCAAAAGAGTTTTCCCAGTATCCTTGTCTATGATTTCCTATATAATAGATTTGAGGAAGTTGACCCACCTCCAGAGAACACCCCAAACCCTGGAGTAATTACAAGGAAAAAAACCAACTTCAACTAGAAGAGGAGAAATCTAGAAGACAAGGAAGAAGGCAAGTCGACAAAGAAAATGGGAAGGAAGCCTGCAAGAGAATGTTAAGAAGAAGCATCCATTAAGGAAAATCAATTGGAAATTCAATTAACCATCGATAAATCACCAAAGATTAGCACAAAAACAAAAAGTCAAGGAATTCAAACCCCCTCATAAGGAGGCAAGCACAATCCATCAAATGTTAAGTAACGAAAATTGTCTCCTAGAATAGTAGAGGCATGGGTAGCAATTGCAAAGAAGAGTAGTTTAACCAACTATCCTCCTACTCCAACAGATGAAGCTTGAGGCCATTGAAATTGAGAAAATCGACAAAAAATTGCGACTAAGATGTGATGGAAAAGTAGTCATCTCTTAAGGAGTGTTTGGTGACATATGCATGGTAAGGGACATGGATATTTTCCATACAAATCACCTCCTTCGAACCCCACGTTGGATACTTAAGTGCATGCACCATCTCCCTTTAGGTATCAAGTATAATGTTTTTAGTATTTACATGCTAGTTTTTGTTGATTGTACAACATCAAGAATCATTCTTCGGACTTCTGTTGTATCAAGTCCTATTTGTAACCTCATATGATTGAGGTGGTGATGCTTGTACCGTAAAGTCTTGTGTTGTATCAAGTCATTTTGGTTCTCATAGATGATACCCTATGAGATGGATATCCAAATGTGGAGATGAACTTGAGGTTTGAATCAAGTTATGATCCTCATACGATCATCCAGAGAATGCATACCCATTGAGGTGGACCTCTGGGAATAGAGGTAAATGTTATGTGATGTATTACTAACCATGGTCATTCGAGATGGATAAATCTATTAAGTCTCCTCTAGAGACTGATCACCTCTAGAGTGAATTACTTTAGCATATGACTATATGGTCTGAGGTAATATAATATGATCATAGCATGTGACAATTCTTTTGAGTATGATATGATATGATAGAAGATTAAGTTAAAAATGTATTGACCATGCAGTAACATAAAGAGATAAAGAGAAAGAGGAATGGAATTTTCCCATGTAGAAGATTGGATGAACTCAAGTTATAATGCTGCAGTTATAAAGCTTCATTTAAATGTGAATGCCTCCATCAATGCTCCACTTAAAGCATCAATTGAATTATAAATGCATGCAATTAGTTAAGTAAAGAAGAGCTCAGTTTTCATCAATCAACATGATTCAATTAACTAAGTGATTAAGGAAAGATGGACTAGTTAACTAAAGTGTTTACACTTTAGTTAAACTAAAAGTATGACACTTCAGTTTGCATGTCGACACTTGAGGTAAAGCACTATGACACTTAAGTTAGCCTCCCAACTAAGAGGTCATGCATTCATTTAAATATTGAGTTCAGTTCAAAGACAATTAACTATTAGTTAAAGTTCAATATGAAAGGTAGGGCACATATATTGTGCATGGAGAGGAATCCAAGTCACTAACTTGGCACTAGTGCAGGAAAGGCACTAATGTTTGCATGGAGAGAATCAAATGCATAGGTTTTGGCACTCCTCCAGTCAATTCACAGTTTTGATGCTCCTAGAACATTCGTTGATGAAACTATTTGCTAAGGTTTGCATGGCATGATTTTTGACTTGTTATTTATGTATTGGGAACTTGGTATGTATCGAGCACTTAGCAATCTCATCATAGTTCTTACTGAGTGCCTCTATTCTCTATTATTTTGTATTCTCTCTTATTGAGAAATCTACTTATGTTGTAAAAGTCATTCTCTAGAATCTATCTATTATACTCTAAAGAATTGTTGGTATTTTTCATCCTCTCTGTTATGAGGATTTTACCTAGGGTACATATTGTCTTATGTGGATGAATGATTTGTGTGGATGATTTGATTATGAGATTCATATGTTCATTGATAAAAGTTTTAAATTTCATAGATGTTAATTATTGCTCAAAATATTAATATGGTATCAGAGCTTAGGGCATGAAGGAGTTGAGTTTGTGCAAGCAACCTGAAGCCTACGTGATCCTAAGAAGTTGAGCAAAGTTCAAGAGCCATGACATCAATCTTCGTCTAATCGAAAGACCATCTTGAGGGAACTTCTAACTTCAACACGTGGAAGGTGAGAGTATTGAACATTCTTGAGGAGCATGATTTGGATACTTATGTATCCAGTGTGGTAGAGGAGCCTACTACTAATGCAGGGAGAGTCAACTTCAAGAAAAATCAAGCAAAGGCTAAGCGGATCATATATGACTCATTTAAGGAAAATATCATGTCTGTGATTACTCCATTGAAGGATTATTTTGATACACTCACAAATATTTATGAGAAGAAGGCTCTGATTCAAAACAGGTCTTTGAAGAATAAGATCTAAAACCTAAATATGTATAAGGATGAGGCTATGGAATCATTCTTCACCAAAATATCACAAGTACGAGATCAACTTGATAGCATTGGAGTAATGACGGATGAAGACGATCTTCTTCAAACCACCATTAATGATCTCCCATCCGCATAGGAGACATTATTGGCTATGGTAAACAGTCGAGAAGAGAAACCCAACTTCGAGAGGTTGTGGCATGATTGAATTCAAGAAGAGGGGCACATCTAGAGAAAGACAATGTGCACCAAAGGGGAGAATCCTTCCCTCACGACAAGAATGAAGAAAGGGATAAATCCTTCCACTCCAAAGAAATTCTTTCATTCAAAGAAGAAGAAGTTCAAGAAATATTTTAACAAATCAAAGGCTCGGTGCTACTACTATCAAAATAAAGGCCATTGTGCAAGAGAGTTCCATGCAAGAAAGAATAATGAAGAAATGATTCATGCATCTACCGCGGTAGAAGGAGATGAACCTTCTCAGAATAAATCATTTGAGGAAAAGAATGATGATCGAAAGGAGTATTTCCTTTATAATGCATTAGTAAAAAAACATTTGCTATGACTTGCATGGTACCCTAATTCCCCATGTAGAGATTCGACATCTATTTCATGAAGTCAAATTTGCAGAGTAAAAGATGCAGTGAATAAAGAAGGACTCTAGTAATCTCCACAAGGATGCATAGATCAAGATGGAGCCCACACAAAACAATTAAAGTTGGCTTGTAGGAAAAAAAACCATATGACCTGACCTACAAGTGAAGAATGACAAAGATTGAATGAGAAGTGATTCTGATGGTTGATCCTGAAAGACAGCAAATCGGGAGGTTCCTATGTTTCTTAGGAAGAAGTCAAAATAAGAAGCCCTAATACTATTCTGAGAGACGAGAAGACTCCTGGAGATATTTAAAATATATTTTTTACATTCATATTTCAAGAAGAGCTTTAGACATAGATGAGCATGAGACTCTATGATTGGGATCTAGGTTATTATTCTCACATCCTGATGGTGAGAGGGAGAAGCTAGATTCGCTAGCTCTTGAAGAACCAGTGAAACTGGTTGATGTACCTCTTGTTAAAGAGGAGACTTGCATGATGCTCATATTCAAAAGGAAGTTGAGAAAAATATTCAAAGAATATTGGTATGATTCTTAATATTATAGGTGTGGCAGTCACCAAACAAATATGTTCCTTAGTTAGGGAAAAATATGCAGTAGAGACCTTGAAAGAGTTTTGGGATGATGGACTATAAGTCCATGGCCACACACATGAAGATAAATCTTAAGTTAATTCATATTTGGAGGATCTCAAAGTCAGTGGAGATGTATCTGGTTAGTTCCATGAATAGATATATGCTTTTCAATCTTTACATAGACATGTACAACAAAGAATGTATTGTAGTACCTTCTTGGTACAAGTAAATGTGGACTCATATATGTCTCAAATAGTGAAATAAAGTTAAAAGGATATATGGATTTTGACTAGTGCAGTGAACAAGTAAGATCACATCATAAATATTGCTCCATATAGAGCATATTGCAAAGTTGTAGAGCTTCAAGAGGTTCCTAATTAGTTATATCCTAGACATGATACATATCCATAGATGAGCAGAATCACCAGCATACCTAATAAACCTTTGTCTAGGACAAGTTTGGTATAGTACAAAAAAAAATCCTTTAGTTGAAGAGGGAGTATTGGTCTTTCTTCATAGGCAACAACATAGTAAAGTTCCCCACTAGTTAGTCATGGTACATGACTCAAACAACATAGGGTTGTGGTATATTTTGTGAAGAGAATCCACATGAGCAGATACATAGTCAAGGTCTCAAATACTATCAAATACTCGAGAAGATTTATAGTCAGGATTGTTGAAGAAAAATCAAACCTCTTGGAGAGGTTAGATAGCCACATAGTTGGCTAGTGGGATGTCGTGGTACAAATATGAAATCACTATGAAAGTGATCAAGCCTTGAAGAACATCATAAAAAAATGGCAATCTCACATAGAACTCCTCCAAATACCAGAAGATTCTAAGAAGTCGACATATGTTGAAGTTGAAATAAAAGATGAGATTTTCTTTTTGCATGATATTACACATTGGATGTGTGTTGTTATATATGATGGGTGTGAAATCCATGGGTTCTAGTTTAGAGAAACTGCATTATGGATCAGATCCATATGATGCTACCGAGAATAAGTAGTTGGTTGGTCTCTTAAAGTACTTAGCATACCTATTGTATTTTATGCTTGTTACTAAGAATATGTTTGATTACCTTTGAGGTAGATTAGAATAGGCTATTTATTGTAATTGATACATGGTAGACCTATTGTGCTATCCAACTATTATTTTAGTCTAATATAAGCTATGTATGGTGTATTCATTACTATAGAAGCAAAAGTGTTTTGCGAATAGTACTACCAACTGAGAAGCAGAGTCGCTGAGAAAGCTACTTGCAGAGTTGTTCGATAAAATCTTGAGTCTATGGCTTTCCAAAAACCCTATGTGTTACGATAAAACACATTGAGATGAAGTTTTACTTCATCATAGTCATGGTCCTGTAAGGTGAAATTTTAGCACATAGCTACTGATGAGCAAATTGCAGATGTGTTGACAAAGTCGTTGTTAGTGATGAATTTTAGATACTCTAAGATAAGCTTGGTATGGTAGAAAATTCTTGGTATGGCATAAAATTCCTCCCTCACTGATAGGGAGTGTTTATTGTACAACATCAAGATTCATTCTCTGGATTTGTGTTGTATCAAGTCCTATCTATATCCTCATATGATTGAGGTGGTGATGATCACACTGTAAATTCTTGTGTTGTATCAATATTGTATACTTGTGTTGTATCAAGTCATTTTAATTCTCATATACAGTACCATATGAGATGGATATCCAAATATGGAGATGAACTTGTGGTTTGTATTAAGTTATGATCCTCATACGGTCATCCAGAGAATGGATACCCATTCAAGTGGAATTTTAGGCATAGAGGTAAATGTTATATGATATATTACTAACCATGGTCATTCAAGATGGATAAAGCTATTAAGTATCCTCTAAAGACTGGTCACCTTTAGAGTGAATTACATTAGCATATGACTATATGGTCCGGGCTAAAATAATGTGATCATAGCATGTGACAATTATTCTGAGTATGATATGACACGATAAATGATTAAGTTAAACACATATAGACCATGCAGTAAGATAAAGACAGAAATGGAAAGAGGATTCAAATTTTCCCATGTAGAAAACTGGATAAATTCAAATTATAAAGTTGTAATTTATAAAAGCTTCAGTTAAATATGAATGCCTCAATCAATGCTTCAGTTAAAGCAACAGTTGAACTATTAATTAATGCAATCAGTTAACTAAAGAAGAGCTCCACGTTCATCAATCATCATCATTCATTTAACTAAGTCATTAAGGAAAGATGGACTAGTTAACTAAAGTGTTTACACTTTAGTTAAACTAAAAGTACGCCACTTTAGTTAAACTAAAAGTGTGCCACTTTAGTTTGCATGTCGACACTTGAGGTAAAGCACTATGACACTTAAGTTAGCCTCCTAACTAAGTGGTCATGCATTCATTTAAATGTTGAGTTCAATTCAAAGATAATTAACTATTAATTAAATTTTAGTATGGAAGGTAGGGTGCATATCTTGTTCATGGAGAGAAATCTAAGGCACTGACTTGGTACTAGTGCAAGAAAGGCACTAATGTTTGCATGAAGAGAATCCAATGCATAGGTTTTGATGCTCCTCTAGTCAATTCCAAGTTTTTATGCTCTCGAAGCATTTGTTGATGAATCTATTTGCTAGGGTTTGCAAGGCATGGGTTTTGACTTGTTATTTAAGTGTTAGTCACTTGGAAAATTCATCACAGTTGTTAATGAGTGTCTCTATTCTCTATTGATATGTACTCTCTCTTATTGGGAAAACTGTTTATGTTTTAAAATTCATTCTCTGCAACTTATCTATTATACTTTGAAGAATTGTTGGGGTTTTTCATCCTCTCTATTATGAGGATTTGACATCTTGTCTAATGTGGATGAATGATTTATGTGGATGATTTGATTATGAGATTCATATGTTCATTAGTTCATTGATAAAAGTTTTAAAGTTAAAAGATATTCATTATTGCTCAAAATATTAACAATTTATTATATGGAAAAAGAGCTTTCTTGGACCTCTTTGTAGAAATTAAAGGGGACATAGGTAACAAAAAATTGTATCATTGTGAGTGATTTCAATCTAGTTAGGTCCAAACAAGAAAAGTGGGGAGGGACTATTTTATGAGATCCGTTTCAAGAAATAATGGAAGAGTTAATGATAGACTAGGATGTAGTGGATGTAAAATCTTTCAAAGATAAATACACATAGACAAACCATAATTTAGGGCTAGGTCACAAAGTTGCATGACTGGACCGATTTCTAGTTCACAATGACCTCTTTCTTTATAACTTGGCTCTAATATCCAAAATAATCCCCTCTATATCCTTTGATCATAAGCCCATATCCCACTCCCTCGAATTTCCAATCTATTATGGGCCCTTATCCTTCCAATTCAACCCTATATGGCTTCACAATGACAAAGTAGTCGAAATCATCAAAGAGGAGTGGGCTAAATTTATTAAAGGTTCCTCATCCTTGATATGGGAGAAAAAGATTAAAGCTGTGAAGGGAGATTTCAAAGATTGGGCCGAAGATTCATTCATAACTCTAGATAAGGTATAACAAATCTCATCCAATATCTTGAGGTTCTTCAAGATCGAATGGAGGTGGAGGATGTTTCTAAAGAGGACCATCTAACGTATAAATCAATCGACCTAAAGATAAAAAATGCTTAGAGAGTTGAAGAAGAGGCGTGGAGGTTGAAGTCCAAGAGTTTGTGGCTTCAATCTGACTACAAGAACACTTCATTTTTCCATCATCAAGCTAAAGCCAAGAATAACAAGAACATTGTGAAGGAGGTCACACTTGCAAATGGGATAAAGCTCATAAAATTTGTAGAATAAGAGGCATCCAAGTCACACTTTGAGGATTTATATACAAATGAAGATGGGGTTGATATTCAATCCAATCATATGACACTTGAGAAAATCCCCTTTCTTGTATCGATAGAGGATAATATGGAGCTCGACCAAACAATATCAAAAGTTGAAATAATTTGTGTAGTTTGAGGGTTTACTCCAAACAAATCCCTTTGCCCAAATGGGTTCTTCGTCCACTTTTGCAAACTATGCTAACCCATAATTAAGTCATATTTGTAAAGAATTCTTAATAATGCACATGGAAAGCTCAAAATAGGAGAACTTCCAACTCCTCCTTTCTTTCTCTAATTCCTAAAGGATCAAAATCATCCTCTTTCAAAATGTTTTTCCCAATCTCCCTCTGTAATTCCTCTGTAAAATAATTTTAGATAACCAAGGTGAGTTTATACAAAACCGCCAAATCATTGACAATATCATCTTAGTTCAATAGGTGCTCCATTCAAGTAGGTCTAATAAGAAAAAATGAATGATTATCAAATTGGACATGGAAAATTCCTTCGATTGAGTGTGTCACTCCTTCCTTTTTGAGATCCTTCTAAAGTTTGGATTTGATAATCACTTTGCAAGATGGGTAGAAGCATGTGTTTGTGGGCCCTAGATTGCTCTACTCGTCAATGGTTGGCTAATATAATTATTCAATATCAACAAATATTTGAGATAGGGATGCCCCTTGTCCCCTCTCGTGTACATCATTATGGAAAAATAAACTTGATGAATAAAGAATCTTAGAAAATTTATGCAGGATTAGCATTTCCAAAGGGGTGAAATTCCTAAACCACTCTCTATTTGTCAGCGATAACCTGCTTCTCTTAGGAGCATCCACCATAATAGTTGATAGATTTAAGGCTATCCTTCATCATGACTTTCTTAATGCATCAATAGGAAGGATCAATCAAGGAAAATGAAACTCTTTAGATGGAACATAAGTCCAATCCTCATGTAAAACATCTCTATAATCTTCCAATTCAAATCCAATGTAGACTTGAAGAGCTTTAAATATCTAGGAATGTTAATATCCTTGGAAAATCCCACAATCACAATTTGTGAGGATATTATTGACAAAAATCAAGTCAAAATTTGCTTAATAGGGGATTCGATGGCTAAATCCTACAAGTTGAATTATGCTTCCCATGTTTGTGTTATCACCTTTACCTGTTTATCAATGTTCAACAATGTTATCACCTATTGGAGTCATGCAATCCATAGACAAAGAGCTCCAAAATAAATTGTGGCAAGGGGGGAAAATGAACTAAAAAAAATCATCTTGTTAAATGGAAAGTGGTAACAAACCCTAAATATTGTGGTGGGTTGGGAATGATTACAAAGTGAGTGCCATATATATATTAACAGTAAGGGCACTTTGGATACCATCCATGAAAGGATGAGTCATTTTAGAATAGTTTACTAATAACTATTTATTGATTATTAATATCAATATTTATTAATATTAATAATTAATATTGATATTTAATAAATATATATATTTCCTTCATGTTCATGATGCTTTATCCTCAAAGCATACTTTATTAAACTCGTTTATAATTTAAATATTGTAAGTAAAACCATGGGTTATTTCGTAAAACCATGGGTTATTTCAGAAAACCGTGGGTGGTTTTATGAATTATGTTTTTTAACGTTTTCCCTTTTATTTCGTTTGTTGATAATTCTTTTTCTTTTTTTTCTTTTTTGTATTCTTCATTTTTCCCTCTTGTTCTTGCTTCATATTTGGAGTGGAATTAATACTTATTCAATGAAATTCAAATGGCCAAGGCCAATTTTTGGTCAAAAACCAATTTTTACCAGAGAAACTCTGAATATGGATGGCTAAAAGCCACTGTGAGCTCAAAGACCTAAATTCAAGGAAACCTTGATCATTTTATCCACAAGCCGGAGATCACTAGAAGCCCTAGGAAGGGTTGGCTCTAATACCAATGTAATATCCGTATACGGATATTCTCAATAATTAGTCCAATGAATAATCAACTAATGGAAAATAACTCCATATTGAAAATTTAAAATAAATATTGAAGATGAATGATGATGAAAGATTACAAAGTGAGTGCCATATATATATATATTAACGGTAAGAGCACTTTGGATACCATCCATGAAAGGATGCGTCATTTTAGAATAGTTTACTAATAACTATTTATTAATTATTAATTATTAATATTAATAATTAATATTGATATTATATATATATATATATATAACAGTAGTCAACCCCAAATTGCCAATACCCATAATGGTAGATTAGGTTAAGAAAGGATGAATTTATAGTTTGGTGTCAAGATCAAAATAAGCATGTTATATTATTTGATGGAGTTGCAAAGGGGAATCCATAGGTGATGGGAGTGGGGAAGATCATCCTTGATTCTAGAGAAAACCAAGAAACTAGCTCAGCATGGGGACTCAAAATAGCCACAAATAACTAAGAGGACTATAGGGGTTCCATAAAATTGACATGAACTAGATCCAATTTGTACTTGTAATAGGGTACTTGGGGATCCTTATCAAACACAAGAACTAGGATGTCCAAACTTCCAACCTATCCCTCATTTGACCTATTATTCAAACCAAACAAGAAGCATCAAGGTTTCAAGACATTAAATTCTTGAATGTCCTTTGATAACTCAATAGGGAAGTAGACCCGCAAGCCAATTTGGACTCTCCATTGGAAACAAGGATTTTCAAGAAAAATGGTGTTTCTCTCCATATTCCAATTCCATGTTAGACAATAATATAGTTCAAATAAGACCTTGTTCAAAAAATTTGGGGATTACCCACTCCCCTAATGTTAATGTTCATTACACTATAAGAAGAACACCTTGAAGTGGAGGCTTTTATCAGAACCTCCTCGAAAAATTTAGACCTTCCTCGAAAAATTTAGACCTTCTCTATTTATAACGAAGATCGCTAACATATGTGGGTCGTTGAGGTTTTTGTGGAGGTTTTTACATAAGTGTGTCTAAATCATAATGATGCCCCAATGTTCTCGCAAACATAATGCACCGATGTTTAACTGATGAGGTGCACCAATAACATTTATTATTATAAAATTCTAAACTATCATTTTTTTCAAAAGTGCATATTGGTGCTCTACATTAAATTAAGAGCATCAATGCATATGTAAAGGATGGGCCAGGTCATATTAAAACAGGTCATATTAAAACAATTGGTTATTCAATAAAAAAAAATTCAATTTAGTGTGGAGCACCAATATAATTTAAAAAATCCAAAAACTTTATTGATTTGCCTAAAAAGACTAACCACACCGGTGCGTATACAATATCGACGCAGTGAAAATCCCTAACATTGCACTTAATAGTACTTTAGTCTCAAGTTTCTTTAACATACTATCCAAAATCCTTGTAGTGCACAATGAATATTACCATGCATCGTGCATTATGATATACATAATGGAATCTATGTCCAAGCCTTTCACTTACAAAATATAGGTTTTTATATTTAAAAAAAAAAGAAAGGAGCACATTGATATGTTTCATTACCCCATAAAACACATGTGTGTCTTACTGTTAAAGGTGCACCACGGTAGGGTAAAGTAAAAATAAAAATTACCAAAATGAATTTCATTATGCATTTCCTTTTGTGCTTCCAACTACTCTCACAAGAACTAGTGCTCACCCTCCTTGTATGATCGCCTTGTTTATAGTGCTTTTCAATGTTGCTTCCTCGGTTTAATAGCTCCATTGGTCGATTCAATTCATTTCTAAAATTTGGAAAACAATGCATATTTTCATTTTTTCTCTGTAGGGAAACTATGCCTCATTGGGCAGGAAAAGACCAAGTAAATTGTTTGTTAAGTCCTTATTTTCAATTTACCTAGATTAAAATTTACATTTGGGCTTAAATTTGGCCCTTTCTTACATTTAAAAAAAATATGTGTGGTGTGTTTCATGGGTTCGACTTGCACCAGACTCAACATTATGTCCTATTAATTTACAAGAAGCATTGTTAGTAGTGCATTTAGTGGGATGCCCCATTACCAATGCGTTATAAAACACAATGCACTAGAACTGATGCTCATTATCTATTGAAGAAAACATGAACTGCATGTTTTAGGCTAAATATACAAAGTTTGGAATTTTATATAATTTTTCTTAGCATATTAGTGTGCTTTATGATTAAATTAGCATTGATGCACCAAATAACATCGAGCAACGTGAAAATGGTTGTGGTGCTTGTTTTATGATATATTGCACAAGGGTTGGTGTGCATTATCTATTACAGAAAATAAACGCCGCATTTTCTATTAAAAAAAGTTTAGCATATCAAGTGCATTTCATGACTACATTAGCACTGGTGCACCAAATAACATGGAGCATCATTTTTGAATTTTATATTAATTTTTTAATCATATCAATGTGTTTCATGACTACATTAGCATTGGCGTAGAAATAACATGGAGCACTGTGAAAATGGTGGCTCTTGTTTTTTGATATAGTGCACTAGCGATTGTGCACATTATCTATAAAACAACACACACTGCATGTTTTAGTTATACATACACAATTTTTAAAATTTTTTATTGAAACATTTAATCATAGTAGTGTGTTTCATGACTAAATTAGCACCATTATGCCAAATAACATGGAACACCATGAAAATTGCGGTGCTCGTTTTCTGATATAGTGCACTAGACACGATGTTCATTATCTATTAAAGGCACATTTGTTACTTTACCACGTTATTTTTGTAAACATGAATTAATTCATGTTTTTGATAAATACAAAACGGTTATACATGTGTGTGTTTTATAATTTCAATTTGTTTTTTATCTCTATATAGGCGCTTAAAAAGAATTCTATGTGAATATGAAACGGCAACGATGAGCAGAATAACAACATGTCAACATGTGTAACTATGTACATGAGTGGGAGGCCAAAGAGAGCAAGAGGGAGATGTTCCCTCACCCTATTAAACCTCATACTCATTCCATTTTGAGGAATGTTGGCCTCCTCAAGTTCTATGAGGAGGATACATCCTTCAGTGGGAACTAATCATTTTTATAGTAGTTGATCCACCACTGGGATCATGCCAGGAAGACATTCAGGGTCGGTCCCGATCTATGTAATCAACACATGGAGGAGGACATTTATTTTATCACCAAGTTATCTAGGAGGTGGAAGATTTGGCACTAGTTTCCTGATATACTACCCAACATTGTAGGAGAGAGATAGCTAGCATATGTGCAGATATATATTAGTCAGGACATTATTGTCGCTAAAAACTTCTAGGTTGTTGGTGGCCAATTGTGGATACATGCATTTCGGTGCAGAGGAGATTAGGTGCATATCCCTTATTTTCACATCACAATCACACTTACATTTGAAATTAAATGTGTTAGTTTCCCTTGATGTACTATGTATATAACTTAGTTCATAGGCCTCGACTAATTAGGCGGTCATGGATCTTTTTGCAAAATTTTGTTTTGCATTGGATTGTTGTCACTCTATTTTTCATGGGAGGTTTTACTTCATGTTCGAGTCATATCTATTTACTTTATTTTTTGAGATATTTCATACCAGTTGACTAGAAATACCTTTCCTCCATCCTATGGATATGACTAATGCATGTATGCGAATGTGGGGGTAGTTATTTCCCAAGATGGGCTAGTCGGAGTGGCCATGTATTCCATTCAGTAGATATATTTGTGATTTCTTGGAAAGAGAGGACGATCATATCTTTAATCCTTGTTCAATACTCGTACGTGGGGATGGGTTGGAGAGGATGTATGAACATCCTATTTACTCAGGACGAGCATCCAAATGGCTTAGGTAATATTATTGTTATTCTTTGATAAATCTAATTGTGTATTTTTTTGTCTTATTTAATGCACATGTAATTTATTGTATCATTTTGTTCCATTTATTTGATTATTGTTGTCTATTATTTTGCATATATTTGTAGATATGTTGTGGATGAGCCTCCCCATTAGAATGACGAGATGGATGAGGCGATTCAGTAGATCTAGTACAGAGAACTGACTTTCCACGTAGGTTGTATCCCAAAGTTTGAACTAAGATGACAAATCACATAGGTGGTCTGATTTCTAGGAAAGGAGTAGTACTCATACATGTTCAAGATATATTAGGGGTCCCAAATATGTTTGATATATGGGTGACCCTTTCTCACGACATGGAATAATTGATGCCTCATGTTGTCAGAGCCATCAACCTCATCCATATGTTAAGTGATGGTTCTTAATCCACTTCATATGAATCATCTTTTGAGGATGATACTCTTGGTATTCAACTGCATGATTCTCCACCACCTAGTCCTCCACCAAACTAATTAATATCCCCTCGTCCTCCTCCACATGCTTCACCAACTACACCATACACCGATCCACCACCTCCTCCTCCTTCACATGCATTACCAACTAATCCATCCACCAATGCACCACCTTCTCCTCCTTCACATGCATTACCAACTTGTCCATCCACCAATGCACCACCTTCTCCTCCTCCTCCTCTGCATGTGTCACTAGTTGCACCATCCACTTATCCTCCTCCTCCTCCCACTAGTACAAAATGAGGAATTAGCTACTAAGTGACTAAAAATTCTAGTCACCACAGGTTTTTCAAGTGATTTACCACTAATTATGAGCAATTTTGATTGACCCAACTATAAACAACTAAAATTAACTACTAATTTAGTCACCAGTTAACAAATATGACTAGATAGTAAGTGATAGAGTTAAAAATGACTAACATAAACGACTAATTTAGTCACTGCATAAAAAATGACTAGCTATAATAATATGAATTAGTCATTTATGTTAGTCATTTTTACTTGTGTCATGGAAAATTTCGTATTTGATAATGAAGTGTAAATTTTGTAAACTGTCTACCTTCTATTAGTAAAATTGGTGTCATGCACCTCGATCTTCAGAGATCTAACAAAGCATTTGCACGAATTTTCTCTTGACCATATTTATCCCTGTTGCACCATTGAATTAGCAAACCTAGTTAAGCGCATTCCAAAGGAATATTAGCTTCCACACGTGTCACTAGTTGCACCATCCATTGGTCCTCCTCTTCTTGCTCCTTCTTCTCCACCACATGTGTCACCAATTGAACCATATTCCACTGATCCGCCTGCTACTTCTCCCTCCTCAACATATTTCACTAGATGCACCATATTCCATTGATCCACTCATTTCTTCCCCTTCTCCTCCACATGTGTCACTAGTTATTGATCCACTTGCACCACTAGTTGCAATTACACCATCTACTACACCTACTACACTAGATATTGATGTTGTAGACTCTATGACCACATTGGGTGCTATACATCCTATTGAAGAAATATATCATACTCTACTTTCATCATTGTTAACTATCATAGGTACTGATAGACCCTCTACCTCTATTAGTGGAGGCACTTATGCCTCTGGCTCTGGTGGCAGGCCTAGCTAGCGATGGTACTTGACAAATATATTGATTTTTGTATATTTGACTTGAGATGTATATATGACATGTTTATTGATTTTGATGAGATGTATATTTGACATGTATATTACCTTTTATTACCTTTTTTCATATCATGTTGAATTTTTTGTTTGATTCACAAAATGTATTAAGAGTATGCTAATGGTTAACATTATTAATGATTTCTTTATTTTTAAATTATATTTGAGATGTATCATTCATTTAATTTTAGAGTTGCCACATAATGTTTAACTTTAATTTCATGAAATAGTTTAATTTTGGTCATGATTGCAAAACCTTATAGCCATTAATGTTATATAATGTTTAACTATTCTTCAAGGTGAATTATTTGTTGTCCAACAAGATACAATATGTTGATTAATCATGTTAACAAACCATAAGTTTTAAACCTGTGCATAGAAGCAAAGCATATATATTTTTTTAAAGAAAAATAGAGATCACACTGTTGGCCTAAATTGCCCACTCACACACCTCAGGTTCAACAACAACACAAAACCAACAAAACACCCAAAGAGATCGGCCACAATGGAGCAAGCCCAGTCGGCAACACCCGCAAGGCTGGTGCAGTCTCACCCAAGATATCTTAATGTGTAACTACCAAAACCATGTTTTCGCAGTTGGTGATGGATTACAGTCCCATGGCATGTGGCCAAGGTGCTCGACGAATATGGAGGGATGGAGTCTTTCACTACTCGACAGAGGCACGACAGTGCGACACAACATTGTCCTTAAACAACTTAACATCTGGTGCAATAGTGCGACGCAAATGATTCCTTAATAGTAACTGACCGTGATGTGACTTATATTATGACTTGATAGTGTTTAAACATGAACTAATACACAATGCTTCGACAATGCTTGAATATCCATTCATTCACTGCTTATCAGTATTGCAACATTCATTCAACCAATAACCATAAATAATGCAAGTAATCAAACATTCAACATTAACAATTAAACATTCACCACAACATTCAGTCATTCATTAACATAGGAAATAATGTGGAAAACCATCTAGGAAAAACCACCAAGGTGCTCTTAATTTGGCATGAGAAATATAGGTAGCACCTTATAGTCTGTGACTTACAGACTATTTTAAGATATGCCTTTCATCTTAGACTCTTCTTGCTCTCATGCTCTCTGCTTTATTCTTCTATATACTCCTACTGATCCGCACACAACCTGGATTGACTCTTATACACTACTGTCTATGCACTCAGCTGCACATTTACTCCCACAAAATGGTCTGCGCACACAGCTGCAGATCCGCGACTCAACAACCTTCTACTATCAGACTCCTCTCTGATATCTCCTTACTTTTCTTCTAATTGACTAACTAACAGGATAACAACAAACCATACTGAAGCTAACCCTTATGCATAATGAGTTCCTCTTACTTATAGATATTACAAGACCGCATAGGGTTGACTGAGTACAACTCACACAAAATATATTCTATTACATTGATGACATGCCCTACTGGCTGCAAAAGTCATTTATTACATTGATCACAGCCATAACTAGCCACAGAAATGTCTTTCAACCTGCTTGTACAGGTCGTAACTAGCCGCAAAAACCCGTCCGTTAGTATTTTGCCGACTCCGAGTCCTACAGTCTTCTGACCTATCGCTTCTCAGCCCTAACTCTTTTACCTACCACACCTCCACTGACTGTGGGTGCACTTTCTATGTCGCAGCTTCCTCAACTATGGGCTTCCCTTCCATCCTTTACTTGCTTTTCTTCCGTCGTGTGCCTTCTTTTCCTCTATTGCGCTTGCGCTTCATATTCTTCCTTATGCACTTTTCCTAGCCCAAAATGCCCCTAACACTCAGATGTGGCTCGTCCCAAGCCATTAAGAAAAATTGATGTTCCTAAAAAATTCATGTCGTTGGCGCAGGTTGCGCCACGAGAACAACCTTGTCCTGAAACTCCTTCACAATTTCTTGCATCTAGTCAATTTCTTCTGTGACCTCCTTCGCTTTCTTTTCCAGTTGTTATAGCGGATTTCACCACACTAGGTGAATCACACATTGTATGGCCTTCCCTTGTCCCGCTGCAGACTCATTAGCCCCTATGGACTACTTTTTGTCTTTTGATGTGTCCTTGATCATCCCTAAAAACATAAGAAAAGTGATATACACAGCTTTTACCCCGATAACCGCGTACATATGTGGATATGACCCCTATAGTCGCGTACATCGGGAGGTGTGCATAATCCAAATCCTTTTGGAGTTTTCCTTGACTTGGATCCGACTCATATGACTCATGGCCTTCCATATGCCTTGAGATTGCACGGATTCGACCTTTCAGTATCCCTTTGAAAAGCTATATAAGGAACCCCTTGAGACATTGAAAGCATAAGAGAGAATTGAGAGTAACGAAACTATAGTCCATTGTTGCCAGAACTTATGCTTGAGTCTGCATCCCTTTGTCCCTTGGAGCACTGTTGTGTTCTTCCCAAGCTTTCCTTTTGCTAGTGAGCTTGCTATCTGAGTGATGGAGGATTGAGGTGGTGGAGGCCCAAGTGGGGGATTCAGTTTCTCCAGTTCACATACGTGCCGTCAGAGGCTGTCACTTGTAATCTCTGATTTATATTAATAGAAATATCTTTTCCTGTCCAGTAATGTGTATTTGAATGAATATTGTATACATTGGAATATGTCAAATGCTTTTACATTATTGATTATATATGCTAGGATAGATCAAACACCATGATATATAGTATGTTTGTATTGTTTACTTGTTGTTGAGGAAGTATTTTATCAATTCAAGCCAAAGATTGGAAAGCTCAACGAGGATCTACTTCAACCGTCTGGAATAAGGTACGAGGTTCGATCCTTTAGTGTTAGACATTTTATTTCTATTGCATATTGGGAGAGATTGATTTCTGGACTCTAGCTGTCTGTTGTGGTACCCCAAGCCATAGGAATTTCTCTCCGTAACAGAATTGGCGACTCTGCTGGGGATGTTCCTTGTTTTTATTTGGGGTTTACGGGCACAATGGGCTTGATATTATTGATTTGCTCTCTGTTTCTCCCTGTTTCTGTGTCACATTTTATAGTATGTTTGTCCATTGACACTCCCCTTTATTGGTTTGGCCTTGGCCTGCTTTTTACCACTGCCTTCTCTGTATACGCGGATTTTTGGCTAAAAGTCGCGTACATACGTAACTGTTCTTTATACAGTCACGTACATCCTCCCTTTTGGTGAGTCTGATGTTGTGGGAAGTTGCTGGGTGGGTTGTGAGTGTGGTTGGGTCTTCCTTGGGTCTGATGTTGTCTGTTGGATGCTTCTTTTGTGACCAGAGACCGCTCTTTCATTGATTTTTCTTTGAAAGTAGTTTTAGTCATTTTTCCCTTTTTGTTTTGCCATTAGTGCATTACTCTTTTTGTCTTGGTGTCTTGTCGGGCTTGTCTTTTATACTTGCTGCAGAGACTGAGAGTTTTAGATGACTTTTATTGCATTTTTCATTCTTTTATATTGAAAAATACAAAGTAGTTGCACTCTCAGTTGCATCTTAGATATGGATTTGAGGAGGTACTTGCATTGGATTGCTTGGATGAGAGTTGTGTTTAGGCTTTCATATAGGAAGGATTGCATTGACATTCGGAAAGGAATATATATTTATGCATCTCGTGTAGCAGCATACCCTATTTTTCATTTGACAAAGATTGCACTTAGCATTGCTTGTTATGGTGTGCACTTTTATTTCACTGTTGAGTCTTCATATCACTAGTTGCACGGCCATTTCCCTTTGAGTAATTACAACCAAATAAAATCAACGCTAAATTAAAATGAATTACACTATTTTCTTTTCTAGGGTGCGCCAACAAGCTTAGGTTTTAGGATCTTGGAATAGTTCATTGTAAGTCAATTCTCCTAGATCACTAAACAACAACATGTATGTGTCTGTCCAGGTGAGATAGTGAAATCCTTGCTATAATTAGTGTTTCTCAGGACGCTGCTCTTACACGGGAGTTAAGCACGAGGCAGTGTGAGCGGTTATTGTCTGGGATGACCCCTAGTCATAACTGAGTAGCACCAGCGATATTGCCAGGATTGTATTCATATATGGGGGCTCTTTCGAGAGTTTCGGGCTTTGCTCCCTTGCCCATACGGTCAATCCCGCCTGCGACTGTCCGCCTGAGCTTTGATTATATTGAGGTGACCTTAGTGACCTTACCTAGGATATCGAGGGGGTACTTGTAGATGTTATTCTGCAGGTGTCCCGGCCAGGTTGGGGTCAGACAACACAGTCGCTTTATGCATTGAAGCTAAGGGCCACTATAATTGGTTACATACCTCTGCTTGTAGTGTATGGGATTTTTGAGCCTCTCCTAGGCGAGACATACCTGCTGCATTCGGGAGCTCACATATCCTCCCCTTGGTTTGCTTGTATTTTGGCTGTAGATTTTCTTAGGAGTGTGCTCGTTGTGCGCTAGTTGGCTTTTGGGATCGTGGTTACTTGAGTATATTTATGCTTTGTTGAGTTCGGGTCCTTTTATTTTCGGCATGCCTAGTATCCTATCACCCGTCCTTGGTCCTAGCATGGACCCTGGTGTCAGACTTGGGGGCATCACAGCCCCTTACCATGATCATAGATTTGGGAATGGTCATATTCCATTCTCTACTCCATTTATGGAGGATTTTTATTCCTTTTGCTTGGTCTTTACACTGGTGGTCACCCTCATGGGGGTGGTAGTGGATGCGTGAACGTTGGGTCTACACCTTAGTTTCCTTTTTATGTCTCATCGTTCACCACATTGTTTCCTTTGGGTGCTGTTGTCATGATCATTCCTCCTTATATCTTATAGTTTGGATTCTTTATTGACTATTTTGGGTTGTTTTGGACTTATATGGTTGTCATGTAGGGTCCAAGTTTTGTACACTCTCTCTGAGGTTTCGACTCGTTCATGCCTGTCACAGGTATTATGTCTGAACTGGCATATAGGTTAGGATTTCACATCCGCTTGCACTTATGCATTACCTTATGACTGTTCCATCTTAACCTTAGGTACGAACCCATTCCATGGTATCATGGAACCTTCATGCTGCTGTTAGAAGTGGTACTATGTGAATGGTAGAGCTTTCCTATACATGGGTGTCCTAGTTAGCTCCCTTTTGCATTTGGTACCCATGCTGTGAGTCCTCTCTTAAGTCCGGGAGTCCGTTGTATAGTATTGCCATGACATTTCGCAAGAGCCTCATACTCCTCTTGATCTTATGCTGGCCTATTTCCCTCAGGACTCCCTCATGTCAAGTTGTGAATGCATTATCATGAGCTTTGCCTGCCTTATTGAGCTTTATGCCGGCTCCCCTGACATTACGTTTCAACCATATAGCCCGAGCTTGTCTCATGTCTAGCCATGCAGAGCCATTTTTTATATCCTTCGCAGCTTGATTTCCCTTTTTACCGGGAGGGGATTTTCCCCCGAGTGTCGATATCCTACACATGTATCCTTGCATTGAGCATAGGTATGTTCCACTGCTTGGAACTAGTTTGTTTGTCCTAATGACACTCATCTCCTCCTAGTTTGTAACTATAAAGCTAGTTTATTCTTTTTTCAAGCTTTTCAAATAACTGAAAAAGTCCAAAAAAAATCAAAAAACCAAAAAGCCGGACAAGAAAAGATATTATCTTTGGCAGCTGTCGAGTCATGTCGCCTTCGAACAGAGCACTATATATCACATCCATTGGTTGGGTTATAGTTTGACTTTAGGAGCTGTACTCATTTATATGAGTTTATCTCCACCGACTGGTTATGCTTCCAGTCCCTATGGAGCCTCTATTGATGCCTCCTGCGTCATAGAGATGTCCCAATTTGTATATCGAGTCTATGCTGCCTTCATTCAGTCACCATACGTCGTTATGCTCTTGTTCGAAGGAAGTTGAAACTTAAGTCGGCCATTCCTCAGTTATCTTGACTTTGCATGTCGGCCATTCCCGGTACAGTTACTGGTTCGTGCACCTTATGATCGAGTCCTTCCACATTATA
>LPNX010420869.1:0-17790 GCA_001517045.1 Pseudotsuga menziesii | reverse complement strand
GTTCTAGATCAGCCATAGGAAAAATATTTCTATTTGGGGAACCTTAAATTCCTCTTGCTAAGTTGGGATCAACTTTATTCCATGGATGCATTGGCATTTCCAAGAGAGGATCCAGAGAGTGTCAAATTGCTATTTATTATTACATTTTTGGTCTGTGTCCCTAATAACATCTTTTCTATTTCTAATTAATGCACATTTTCCTTCCTTCCTCGCTTCATTTACCTTTTGATCCTCCTTTCTTAATTCACCTTAGTATTCAAAAATGATATCTTCATTTATGAATACCGATTCTTTTATATTGGAGGTTTTGTTGAGTATTCCATACTTATGGTCATCAGAGATAACTTTGACCTGAATCATCATTTCTTTATTCTTAATTAATTTCCATAGTCTCTTTCCTTATATGAGGTAGGTGGTTTCAATTTGTAGAATATTATGTAGTCATTCCTTTACTATGACTAGTGTATCGTCTTCTGCCTCTTCTTTTAAACCAAATATTGTGAGGTTGAAGGCTCGTTTATTACACTCATGGTCTAACTCTAACAACTTATTCATTTCATCTTTAATGGGTTTTATATCTCATTGACCTTATAGACTATTTAAGGTCATATTTTTAATTATTTTTTCTTCTATCTCTTTAATCATGTCTTTCGATTTAATATTTTCTGATGTATAAGCATCTCCTTGATAGGTTCACAATTTGGTTTCTTGGGTTTGTGTAGCATACCCCATATACCTCATGGTCGTTATGCATGAAGAAGGTGAAGGAGAGTGTAATAAGCTACGAATAAATTCGAACATTTCAACTTATTACAAAGATAATTTCTTATTATTGAGTCATAGGTGTATGCATTTCATTCAGTCAATAACTTATGGCCTAACCCATTTCCTATGTATCAATTCATCAGAGTTTATTCTTACTTTGACACATAACGTTCCTACCCTTTTTGCTGATCATAATAATAGAAATATAAAAATAATCCTCGGGAGGAAGCACCATGCATGCTAACTTTAGACACTTATGTTTTTTTCAACAAGGGATAATTCTTCTCAAATTATCAACTTGGGAAAGTACTCATTTTGGACATCCTTTAAACATAAGTTTTCCTGCAAACCCTTTTAACAAAATAGGGATCTCAAGGTGATTATTACAATTACCTATTTAATCATTAAATCACGAGGTACCCATCAGCGAGGGTGCAGGGTTATGGATGGTCCATTGCCAATCCTCTATAAATTAATAGGGCTTACCCTGGACTCCAATTCATAGATTTACTTTACAAGGTACACTCTATTCATGTATTTAGTCAGTCTTATTAACAGAATCCTCTTCTACATTAGTCATCAAAGCTGCAAATCACCATATAATAAATCTTATTAGCAGAATTGTAGATCGTCATTACCGGTACACCAAACAATCTATTCACAAGATGATCTTATTAATAGAATCCTCTTCTACATTAGTCATCAAAGTTGCAAATCAGCATATAATAAATCTTATTAGCAGAATTGTAGATCGTCATTACAGGTACACCAAACAATCTATTCACAAGATGATCTTATTAACAGAATCCTCTTTTACATTAGTCATCAAAGTTGCAAATCAGCATATAATAAATCTTATTAGCAAAATTGTAGATCATCATTACAGGTACACCAAACAATCTATTCACAAGATGCGGATCAGTCATCACATATACACAAGATACTGACAGGGAAAAAAGGAGCATTCAGAACACATGAAAAGGAAACGGACAAAATGTACGTGGTTCACCCCGATCTTGGGGTTACATCAACCAAAAGGTGTCACATGCTTGTGACTTTCATTTCATTAAAATGATTACAATCCACAACAAAATGTTGCCATTCCTTTCTATAGAACCTTCGTCGGATTTCCTTAGGGAGTAAATTTTCCGAAATTCATCTTATACAACACATACGACAATGTACATGGGATAAATCAGTGATTCTTGCCTATTCCTGTTATAACAGTATCTCTTTCCTGAGACCATCATTTGTCATTGAATTCAAAATAGGCTGATTCATCAGTTTCTTGTTTATACAACCTTTAATGTTATTAAAGGTTTCTGACCTATTTATTCTTTTACAGCCCGAGCCGGGATCATCCTCTATTTTCATTTTTATCTTTTTAATGCTGATTTTTATCTAGGGCTATGGCGGTGCCTCCACTAGTCCAGAGCGTAACCCTCCATACCAACAAGCCTGCTTGGCAAGCAAATATAATAACATAGCCCAGAATACTATCAAGCATATTCGGCAAGTAAGATATAATAACATAACCCACAATGCTATCTAGCCTGTTTGGCAAGTAAAAATAACAACACATACATATTCCAAAGAGGGAAAAAAAACGCTCTCTAATTCTGTAGGGTAACGCAATTGAGAGACCAGCCATTCACAGACAGGCTATTTAAAAACCAAGGGCATAAACATACCTTTTTACTATTTAGCACGATTTACCACCTGGTCATTTATAGACCTTAGACCCTGCGATGGAGCTACGACTTGCACATTTTATAATTAACACCACTGCAAAAATTGATCCTGCGTTGGATGCTCACCATATCACAACACAATCAAGGGTTCAGGGATAATTTTCCCAACTGCATAATTTAAGAATTTGGCATGGGTTTTTATAAAAACTTTTGAGTACAACGATCCAAAAGTTGGGTCGACCTGGCTCATACCCAGGAAAAACGAAGGGGGACCAAAGTACTTATAAGATGGTAACTGCCACCGACAGACTAACTTATGGGGAAGATAAAAAGCAAAATTATGCTCTCGACAACGTTAATCTCTTACACAAACAAGGGCGCTGTCTACCAAAATGTGGAGGATCATGATCACATCACCTTGGGATCAGAGCGTTCCAGCGATTACTAAGCTCTAAAAGGTGGGGAAAACAAAAACGTTGGGTCAAACGGAGGGAAATGTAATCACATTAACCTGTGATAACACCATTCGATGCCGGCGTTTCGAATTGTACCCTTATCGCTCTCTCTAAGGAAGATCGACTATGATTTTGGGAGGACCATCATACCGGTAAAACTTATACCCTAATCATAAGGGAAAACAGCTTCCACGTGAAAGACCAGCTCTAGGAGAGCTCAGTCAAATACCAAAAGGGACTCATACCCTATAGAATTCTACATTCCTTTAAAACTGGCCTTCACACCTTGACTAGCTTACAAGTCAATAAAGTTGTTTTACATAAATCATGAAGAGCAGCAAAAGAGGTTTCTTACCAGATGTGCGCTAAATCCCGCCAGGAACTCTCAAGACACCCAGAAGGTCATGTCTTCAGAATGGTAATTCCACTTTTCAAAACCAGATACGAAGTGCAGAGCCGACTGAGAGAATTCAGTGAGCAGCGTTTCCCTCATGCTGGGCGTTATTCCTCCACTAATTTCGAAATCATCCCTCCTTCCATGTCTGATAGCCTTCTTTCATATGACCTACAGCAGTTTATAAATAACTTCCCCCCTCAATTGCTGTTTGATAGCATATTAACTACTGCCACAGACCATAACGTCTCCACAATTAATGGTCATAAAATATTTGGTAACGCCTCCACCATTGGCGACTAAAGATCAAGGTAAACGAATAAAAACCCCCTTCATTGTCAAGCGTTCAGGTATTTAACAAATACCATCTCAGTCAATGAGTTGGTACCCTAGACAGGGAGAGATTCCCTCCCTAAATGCAGAGAACGCTCGTCGCAGACAGCGCAGGGATTTCCCACAATGCTGATAACTCCATTTAAAAGGGAGAGGTTTTCTCTAAAAAAACATCCCCTAACGAAAATGAAATTTTATTAAATATCCAACGGTATGGAATATTTACAGCCTCAAAAAAAACGACCATTTCCCTTGACCATGGTGAGACGTACAGCTAAAAATTAGGAATCGCCCCCACCAAAAAAAGGAATCATAGACTGTCATTATTTAAAACCGTGCTAATAACCCTAAATCAATGGCGGATTGAGCAAAAAGAGGATCTTCGCGCCGTTCAAAGAGGAGACACGCACTTGGTATTTTCGCATCGCAAGGTGATATATCCATCCTCTTTGTTTCCCATTAAGACCTTTACTTCAATAATATAAACAAACCCAATTAAAGAGGTCGTAATATCCCTCATAATTGTTTATATTATCCCTTTTATATGGGTTGTCTTATAAGCAGTAAATATATATGTATCTTTCTTCTCTCTATATATGTATGGTCATGATTGCTTAGTAACCCGTTTCTTTGTAAAGGAAATCCTACCATAGGATTTAATGGTATAAGCATTATTGTTATTTAAATTTCATATTACCAATTAGTAGTGATCTTAGATTGTTTTTAATAGTTGAAGTCGTGCCTTGTAGAGGTTACTTCGATTCTACCAATTTCTAGAGATCTTTTCCCCCAACGTGGTCGTTTTATATGACAACTCCTATATTCGTAAATTTTGATCTTACGGGTTAGGTGGGGGAGGGACCAATACCACTTCATATTCCTTGACTTTTCTACTAGTGGATTCAGTTGTACGTCATTAAGTTGTGTCATGGTCTAAGTTTATCACTTAGGTAATTAACATACCTAGATTCCCAGGTCTTTGTTTCTAGTGGGGCCTGGGCCTTGAGCTCCTCACTAGAACAAACACAATTAATTATTTTACAATTAGAAGGTATTCATTGGTATGCAAGAGGGACATTACATCCTCTCCCCCTTAAAAATAACACCGTCCTCGGTGTTCTCATTTTCAACCATTTTCCTTCTTCCATTTTGTCGTCTTTTCTTACTTTCATCCTTTTTATCCTGATCCCCTGTGATCTTTCTGTATCTTCTCAAGTTGCTGACATTTAATATCTGTAGTTTCCTGCACAAGGTGCAGAACTCATTCCAAGTTGTTAGCAATTCATGTCGAAAATGATAATTTAAACTTAAAAAAAAGGCCATAGATCATTTTGCATTGTAACAGTCTTCAATCTTCTAGTTTTTCAATGGTATCATAATACCCAATTACTTTCCTAATGCAATTTATTCATCAATAACCTGATTACTATCCTTTTTTACCATTGGTTTTTTATTTCCAACTTTTGGTCGAATAGGTCGTCCTCTACCTCAGGAACCATTCCTTGACCTTTACACATCAAGCAATGTAACTATCTTTTGGAAAATTCATTTAACAGGCTTTTACGTTCGTTATGTTTCCCAAACTCCCATTGAGTTTCTTTTTCCTGTTCTAGTGTGGACTTACAATAATTCTGAGGTTACTCTCCTCAGTGACATCAAACATCGTCCTGTCTTTCCAGATGTCCAAATTTTTGCCTAGGTCTTTTGCCACACCATATTCCTAACACCAATATGCTCACACAGCAATCGCTTTCCTAACACCATTGTGCTCCTGCGGCNAATCCATTGTAAGGCTATTTTTTTTATCTATATTGTTTTTCTTATAAAAGTTAGTATTGATAGGGGTGAAATAACATATTTCTATGTAGGTTTTTATAGCATTAATATCGTTGGAAATATCTATCCAAAAATTTTCCTTGTTTGTATTTGTATGAATTTTAACCTTGATTATTGTAATGCACACTCCATGGTGCTTTCATGACTTTATTTTCATTGTCCCGTTTCATGAATCAACTTCCATAATCATTCAAGGCATTCATTGATAACCCAAAATTGCAATAATCAATTTTCATAATTTGCATCAATTTTTAATCGTCATTCACGAGTTACACATCCTTGTAAACAAAACAAGAGGATTATTCCTTACTCCTTTTCTGAGTAAATGAGCGTAACTTACATACACAGGCAAATTTATATACCATAATGTACTTCGATGTAGCAATGGTCATAATCTTGGTGAAGCCTACAATGTTAGTATGCAACAACATCATCAACAGTTAGCCCTTGTTTATAAAAACAATCGAGGTTCAACAATTATATTAAGTAAAACAATACCCATACTTAACCTCCTTATCTATGGCAACAAATATTTCCTAACGGTTGGCTCTAGCCGTTAATGTTCTTGGCCTATCCTGCCATGTTAGCATATCACATTATAAAGCATTCATCAACTTATTTATCAACNTTTATAAAAACAATCGAGGTTCAACAATTATATTAAGTAAAACAATACCCATACTTAACCTCCTTATCTATGGCAACAAATATTTCCTAACAGTTGGCTCCAGCCGTTAATGTTCCTGGCCTATCCTGCCATGTTAGCATATCACATTATACAGCATTCGTCAACTTATTTATCAACATCAAATCCATATCAGCTCTTAATATGCCAATCTTAACATCACCCAAGCAACAACAATGTTCCCAAATTCTTAATGGTTTCATTCACAAGACTACCAACAAGATCATTTAATCTAGCGCTAGAATTCAATTCTAGGGTTCTTGCTAGAATCTAAAAATAGACATATGATAGCAATAAAATGGTCTATTAGCATATCAATACCCAAAATAAAAAAATACCAGCCATGGGCAAATCAAAATATAAGATAGTTCAAAATCAAGACTCAATCCAAGCAACAAGGAACCAATTCCAGAATGTTTACTAATAAGAGCATGACTCTAAGAATTCATTTTCTTAATTATCAAGCTGGTACTAGTAACTACACATAAACATTCCAGTATGCACAACATCATTCACTAATAGCCAAAACATCCCTAGCGAGGTCAACATGGATCAAGAAGTACATTCGCCATTCTATTTAAGGATTTTCAATGCTCAATCTAGCAATGTCATGATTCATAAGGAGATACGGCTTGTCTTGTATTTTTTTTCATTTGTGACTTTACTGAAGAAGCAAAAGGTTTTAACATACAAAACTTCAAAACCTCTATTAATGAATTTATAACCACAAATCAAAACCGTTAACAACTCTCAAACCTTCATTTTTCTGCCGTTGTCAAGAAATGTGTCGACATTATTTAAGCATTTAATTAGATATTTGGTATTCAAGTCACAAGGGAGGAGATTACGTATCAGAAAGAAAGTTACCAAGAATCAGATTCCAATTAATACAATGTCAGCAAACAGATTCATAATTGATACTTGATTAAATTTGGAAGCCAACCAAGGATTTCGATCTCAATACTCAACCACAAGGTTAATGGATTACACATATCAGCAGTAATTCCAACTAAGGAAATAGGAGGCATTCCATTCATGACTCTTCCATTAACCTTATCTAATCAAAATACAAAACAAGGTCCCGGTCCATGCCCATACATGCAATCATTAGATCTTGACAGAAATCAATATATAAACAGATCTGTCCTTGCAAACTCATACCACCACGAGATTAGAATTCCCATACATGAGATCTATACTTGGAACACATATAATCCCTTGGGTCTATTCATGCAACTATATACAAGCATCAGGTCTAACAAGATTAGTTTCCTATGATCAGATCTATCTTTGCAATTTCATACAACCATGGAAATCTAAGTCTCATAACCAATCTATACTCTAATGCATGCTGGAATTCATGCAATAATATAATCGCCGAAGCGTACTCATACTTAGATGCATATCTAACAATCTCTTAACCGGTCGCATAAAGAGGTCTTGAATGCATATGGAAAAACACACGAGAATCATAGAAACATACTCATGCCCCGATGTATATTAAAATTCTAGGTGCCTAAGAAAACTCAAAAATCTCAGAATACGATCATAGCCAGATCCATATTTATGAACTGAAGAAAAATCAAAGTACATACACATATACAAAACTATGAATCCCCAATTCGCATATTACTATTTTAATAGAAACTCCCATGGTACTTTCGTTGACCATGAGCTTGACCAAGAAGACCTCTATACCTCAGTAAATTTTTTATTGGCGCAACTCAAAAATAGAGACGAAGCAATCAACTTAGCTATTTGTAAACATATTCGTAAGTGAGCAAGTGAATAACCGGATACCCGTGTACTTACATGCTCGGGTCTCACATAGAGATGTCAAGGTATAGGGTCATCTTCGTTGTGATTTTGAGCTAATGTTCCAGCCTCCCCTGCACAACTTCAAGGTCAGTAAACATGTAGTTCTAAAGTAGAACATGTAGGATCATTTTGAGCCCAATTAGTCCCAAGTGTTTCAACTTGGCTCTGATACCATATGTAGCATACCCCATATACCTCATGGTCGTTATGCGTGAAGAAGGGGAAGGAGAGTGTAATAAGCTACGAATAAATTCGAACATTTGAACTTATTACAAAGATAATTTCTTATTAGTGAGTCATAGGTGTATGCATTTCATTCAGTCAATAACTTATGGCCTAAACCATTTCCTATGTTTCAATTCATCAGAGTTTATTCTTACTTTGATACATAACGTTCCTACCCTTTTTGCTGATCATAATAATAGAAATATAAAAATAATCCTCGGGAGGAAGCACCATGCATGCTAACTTTAGACACTTATGTTTTCTTCAACAAGGGATAATTCTTCTCAAATTATCAACTTGGGAAAGTACTCATTTCGGACATCCTTTAAACATAAGTTTTCCCACAAACCCTTTTAACAAAATAGGGATCTCAAGGTGATTATTACAATTACCTATTTAGTCATTAAATCATGAGGTACCCATCAGCGAGGGTGCAGGGTTATGAATGGTCCATTGCCAATCCTTTATAAATTAATAGGGATTACCCTGGACTCCAATTCATAGATTTACTTTACAAGGTACACTCTATTCATGTATTTAGTCAGTCTTATTAATAGAATCCTCTTCTACATTAGTCATCAAAGCTGCAAATCAGCATATAATAAATCTTATTAGCAGAATTGTAGATCGTCATTACCGGTACACCAAACAATCTATTCACAAGATGATCTTATTAACAGAATCCTCTTCTACATTAGTCATCAAAGTTGCAAATCAGCATATAATAAATCTTATTAGCAGAATTGTAGATCATCATTACAGGTACACCAAACAATCTATTCACAAGATGATCTTATTAACAGATTCCTCTTTTACATTAGTCATCAAAGTTGCAAATCAGCATATAATAAATCTTATTAGCAAAATTGTAGATCATCATTACAGGTACACCAAACAATCTATTCACAAGATGCGGATCAGTCATCACATATACACAAGATACTGACAGGAGAAAAAGGAACATTCAGAACAAATGAAAAGGAAACAGACAAAATGTACGTGGTTCACCCCGATCTTGGGGTTACATCCACCAAAAGGTGTCACATGCCTGTGACTTTCATTTCATTAAAATGATTAAAATCTGCAACAAAATGTTGCCATTCCTTTCTATAGAACCTTCGCCGGATTTCCTTAGGGAGTAAATTTTCCAAAATTCATTTTATACAACACATACGACAATGTACATGGGATAAAGCAGTGATTCTTGCCTATTCCTGTTATAACAGTATCTCTTTCCTGAGACCATCATTTGTCATTGAATTCAAAATAGGCCGATTCATCAGTTTCTTGTTTATACAACCTTTAATATTATGAAAGGTTTCTGACCTATTTATTCTTTTACAGCCCGAGCCGAGATCATCCTCTATTTTCAGTTTTATCTTTTTAATGCTGATTTTTATCTAGGGCTATGGCGGTGTCTCCACTAGTCCATAGCATAACCCTCCATACCAACAAGCCTGCTTGGCAAGAAAATATAATAACATAGCCCAGAATACTATCAAGCATGTTCGGCAAGTAAGATATAATAACATAACCCACAATGCTATCTAGCCTGTTTGGCAAGTAAAAATAACAACACATACATATTCCAAAGAGGGAAAAAAAACGCTCTCTAATTCTGTAGGGTAACGCAGTTGAGAGACCAGCCATTCACAGACAGGCTATTGAAAAACCAAGGGCATAAACATACCTTTTTACTATTTAGCACGATTTACCACCTGGTCATTTATAGACCTTAGACCCTGCGATAGAGCTACGACTTGCACATTTTATAATTAACACCTCTGCAAAAATTGATCCTGCGTTGGATGCTCACCATATCACAACACAATCGAGGGTTCAGGAATAATTTTCCCATGTAACGTCCCCCTCGCACCTTGAATACCTAAGAGCGACTATGACTTAGAAAATGAAACATAAATGCATCCTCAAGGAGTAGAAAACCCTCACGAGGATGAGGTTACCCCCACCGCAAATTAATGAAGGGCACTTGAGACATTCTTCTTTGAAGAACATTATATGTATGGCTGGGATATACATTTGGGATATGTATTATCTAAATTACATGTAATGTTACCCATAATTTGGTACATCGCCTCGTGAAAACAATCGCATACATATATAGTGTTATATGTAGAACACTACTTTTATAATAAGGAAGAATATATAAATATATATATATATATATATATATATATTGGAGATATATATGTATATATGAGTAGAACATATTAAGACGCAAATAATTATGAAAAAATAAATGGTGAAACAAACCTCTTACATACGTGCTTTCTATGAAATGCATACAAAAGTGAATCCTTATATTAACGGAGAACTATATATATATATTGGAGGCATAAAAATATAACTGTGATACACATAGTATCACAGCACTACATGGTAATGCAAACTTACATTATAGGTAGAGCATACATATAACAATGGATTTATATACATATACACATATAATAATGGAGAACCATGGATATGTATAGTTTGAAGGCAAATATATATATATTTGTGAGTTGAACAGCAAATGATACCAAAGAATCATGTATATGATTTTATATTGGTGGAAGAAAAGCTACGCCAATTTATTTCACCTCGGGGTAATAACTATTTAACCGTGGAGGCATTATGGAAAAGTCGGACTTGCGTAGAATTTTTAGGAGATGTTATGGCTGAATTTAAGCTAATAATTGTTGATCATGAATGCCCCATTTTGGAGGCCTTATTTTCTGGCTTTGACTAAATGCCCATGGTGGCAGCTTACCAGGAATTTGTAAGCACGAATCATGGAATCGCTAGGGTGGGGAAGAGAATAAATCCTCATTGTTGGGGAAAAACAGGGGGGGATTTTGGTAAGCTATCTGCCGGAGCAGAGAGAGAGAACAATCAGAAAAAAAAAAAAAAAACCTCTGCGCCTTCCATGAGTTGGGCTCTATACGTTTTCAGGACCCTAGCCCTCTGCATCCTCGATAAGTTTGGCTTTCTGCGTTCTTCAGGAGATTTTTCTGGTGTTCCAAGGGAATCCTCTCTGCAAATTCAAAAGGATCTCCATAGGTTTACAAGCGAAGGTCTTGAAGCTGAAGATCCTAGGTATGCCTGACCTAGTTTTATTTTCTGCGGGTTAAATATAGCCTCTTTCACTTATGACGTGAAGTTTATTTTGTGTTTTTCAATGGTAGCTAGCCTGATTACTGGGGCATCGATCAATCTCAATGGCTTTTGCCCGTGTCACGAATGCATCTCTTTTTCTCTTTCCATCGCTTTTGATCCTGAAATTTTTATGTTGAATGGATTCGATGGTTGGGATTATGAGCAAAGTTCCTTTTCATCACTGGTAGTGGAAAATGCACTGTTCGGCATATTAAAACTATAGATTTGAACTATGAATTTTATAGATCTAAACTCTGCATGTGCATGAATGATTGCCCATTAAAGTAGATCCAGTGTATGTGAAATACATTTTGACCCCATCTGTGAATAATTCAATACCTGCGTTTTCATCTATATAACATTCAGAACTAAACTTTGCCGGCGCGTAGGCAAACGTTTTGGGGTATGCGACCTGGATTTTAGGAAGGGAATGGGCAGCTCAAAAATCCACTCTTTGTTGTGTTTTCTCTTATGATCCGGCAATGCAAATCATACGGCAACCCTTGCTTTCTTTCTTAGTATGCGTTTTAAAATAAATTTGCATTTATACACAATTCCATTAATGATGGAGTTTGGAGAATGGTGGAGCGAGAGCCAAAGTCCATATCTGGCCGGCATTCGTCTAAGGCGCTAGTTGATTCAGTAAATGTGATTGCTGTAATACATGAGTAAGTACTTATCCATTTCCTGGATCTAGCATTTTCTGGGTTCACTTTGGAGGCGAGCGGTTGCTTGGGGATGGGGAACGCTAAGATCTGTCATAGGTCAATTTATTTCTCTGCGATTGGGATTGAGATAAGAAATATGCAGCTTGAAATCATGCTCATGAAGCCCAGGGATGGTCATGATTTCATAAGGAATCGTTCTGTTCATTTTATGGATAGCTATCTTGCTGAATGTTAAAGTCTAATTCAGGATTTTGTTGCGATTATGTTGGCTTGGTACTGAGTTTTGGTTGAAACTAGGTATTTTCTTTTCCTTTTTCTACTGAGCGAGATGTTGTGCATCTTTCTTTCATGGGTGAGCTTGGATATGAAATCACAGCCCAAATTTATGGTCCTTTTAGGCGTCTTGTTTAAATATCATTGCCAGAAATATCTGAGCCAGATCCATGCTAAGGGGATCTTGGTTATACTGTTTGAAAATTGATGTGTATTTAATTGATGGGGAAAAATATATCTGTGCTGTTTGAAAATTGATGTGTATTTAATTGATGAGGAAAAATATATCTGCGATATGATCTCTGCTTTTTGTTCAGCCACGACCTCTGTAATTTTTGAGGTAATCAATCCTTGTGTTTTGATAAAAGGAAAGAAAACAGAAAAAGGATTGGATCTGATTTTAGATCCAAAGAAGGTTTATATGGATTCGATCTGGTGGTTGTGTTTTTCTTTATACCTCGAAGAGTCACTAATATTGAAACATAGTGAAAATTATATAAGTCGGGATCGGGAAAAACATTGTTGTGGTTTAACTTTGATCTCTTTTAGGTATGAAGGAATTGTTGATAGTGGTAAATTGTAAATGCACATGGTTTGGATCTGGTAAACAATACTAGGGTTTATACTTGAAAAAATTTAGAGCTAGGAAGAAAGCTTTGAGATGAGAGATCCTTGGAGGTCCTCGATGTTATTCACATTTTGATCGATGTTATGTTATTTCGGTTCATATCATATTTATGGATGTAGTTATCCCAATCTACTTCTCACGTGTCGTATGTGTATCGATTACAAGATTTGAACCTGATGTATATAGGTGTGTTCTTATTTTTGGACGTTTTCCCATTATCCCCTTTTTTAAATGGGTTGAATGTGAATCAACAGTTGGGGAAGTTATTATAACCACAGCTGGTATTGTTAGACCAGAAAACCTGTGGCATCTACAGTCGTACTTTGGATAAGATTTTCTTAATTAATCTCTGATTTGTTTTAATTTCTGATTAGGAATACATGCACACATTTTCCTGCTGTTTGTCTATTTGCTGCAGATCGGGAAGTTATCCCCTTACTTCTGTGATTGTAGTGTGAAAGCATTCTCTGATTTTTAATTCTGCAAGTTAAAATAGTTTAGGCATTTGTGTCTGTAATTGCCTACTACATGCCCTGTGGATGTTAGATTTTTCCTCAAGGAAGCACATGCATGCCTCAGACTAGTTCTGGGTGCAACAAGAATGTATCAGTAATTATCTCAAGAATACCTGTGCGCTTGTATAATTCTGGTATTTAAAGAATATGCCAGGCGGAACCTACAATGGAGGAAAGAGTAATTGGAAGGTAATTGTCAGTGGAGAATTTGGGCAAAGGATGTGCCGTGAATTTGTAAATCTACACTGAATGAATTAATATAACACAAGTTTTGGTGGACGTAGCCTCGGGGATGAGGTGAACCACGTACTCCGGTGTCACTTTCATGTTTGTCTCTGTGCTGTGTCTACATGTTTACTTTCTTATTGTTATTTTCTGTACACATGTTCATACACTGTAATACTGCAAAATGATAGTCAAAGAATTGTGGTTGTTATCATAATGTTTTATTGTAGGAATAACGAGTCATTTTCTAGACACTATGATGATGCAATACTGGTGGGTGTAAATAATGCTCGAGTCACATTAAAGAAAATTGTTGGTCAACTCTTTTGCTATGCACATGGTTTTGATATAATGGATATGAAATTCCTTAAAAAGGTTGTTGCTAACAGGTTGAACCCCTTTGTAGTAATAAATACAAAAAAAGAAAAAAATCTCTACCACTTTTCCACACATATTGGCATCAAGAGCATAGAGGGACATTACATCCCAACTGCATAATTTAAGAATTTGGCATGGGTTTTTATAAAAACTTTTGAGTACACAGATCCAAAAGTTGGGTCGACCTGGCTCATACCCACGCAAAACGAAGGGGGACCAAAGTACTGATAAGATGGTAACTGCCACCGACAGACTAACTTATGGGGAAGATAAAAAGCAACATTATGCTCTCGGCAACGTTAAACTCTTGCACAAACAAGGTCGCTGTCTGCCAAAATTTGGAGGATCACGATCACATCACCTTGGGATCAGAGCGTTCCATTTCTAGCGATTACTAAGCTCTAAAAGGTGGGGAAAACAAAAACGTTGGGTCAAACGCAGGGAAATGCAATCACATTAACCTGTGATAACACCATTCGATGCCGGCGTTTTGAATTGTATCCTTATCGCTCTCTCTAAGGAAGATCGACTGCGATTTTGGGAGGACCATCATACCGGTAAAACTTATACCCTAATCGTAAGGAAAAACAACTTCCACATGAAAGACCAGCTCTAGGAGATCTCAATCAAATACCAAAAGGGACTCATACCCTATAGAATTCTACATGCCTTTAAAACTGGCCTTCACACCTTGACTAGCTTACAAGTCAATAAAGTTGTTTTACATAAATCATGAAGAGCAGCAAAAGAGGTTTCTTACCAGATGTGCACTAAATCCCACCAGGAACTCTCAAGACACCCAGAAGGTCATGTCTTCAGAATGGTAATTCCACTTTTCAAAACCAGATACGAAGTGCAGAGCCGACTGAGAGAATTCAGTGATCAGCGTTTCCCTCATGCTGGGCGTTATTCCTCCACTATTTTCGAAATCAGCCCTCCTCCCATGTCTGATAGCCTTCTTTCATATGACCTACAACAGTTTATAAATAACTTCCCCCCTCAATTGTTTTTTGACAGCATATTAAGTACTGCCACAGACCATAACGTCTCCACAATTAATGGTCATAAAATATCTGGTAACGCCTCCACCGTTGGAAACTAAAGATCAGGGTAAACGAATAAAAACCCCCTTCATTGTCAAGCGTTCAGGTATTTAACAAATACCATCTCAGTCAATGAGTTGGTACCCTAGATAGGGAGTGATTCCCTCCCTAAATGCATAGAACGCTCCTCGCAGACAGCGCAGGGATTTCCCACAACGCTGATAACTCCATTTAAAAGGGAGAGGTTTTGTCTATAAAAAAATCCCCTAACCAAAACGAAATTTTATTAAATAGCCAACGGTATGGAATATTTACAGCCTCAAAAAAAACGACCATTTCCCTTGACCATGCTGAGACGTACAGCTAAAAATTAGGAATCACCCCCAACAAAAAAAGGAATCATAGACTGTCATTATTTAAAACCCTACTAATAACCCTAAATCAATGGAGGATTGAGCAAAAAGAGGATCTTCGCGCCATTCAGGGAGGAGACAAGCACTTGGTATTTTCCCATCACAAGGTGATATATCCATCCTCTTTGTTTCCCATTAAGACCTTTACTTTAGTAATATAAACAAACCCAATTTAAGAGGTCGTAATATCCCTCATAATTGTTTATATTATCCCTTTTATATGGGTTGTTTTATAAGTAGTAAATATATATGTATCTTTCTTCTCTCTATATATGTATGGTCATGATTGCTTAGCAACCCATTTCTTTGTAAAGGAAATCCTACCATAGGATTTAATGGTATAAGCATTATTGTTATTTAAATTTCATATTACCAATTAGTAGTGATATTAGATTGTTTTTAATAGTTCAAGTCATGCCTTGTAGAGGTTACTTCGATTCTACCAATTTCTAGAGATATTTTCCCCCAACGTGGTCATTTTATATGACAACTCCTATATTCGTAAATTTTGATCTTACGGGTTAGGTGTGGGAGCAACCAATACCACTTCATATTCCTTAACTTTTCTACTAGTGGATTCAGTTGTACGTCATTAAGTTGTGTCACGGTCTAAGTTTATCACTTAGGTAATTAACATACCTGGATTCCCAGGTCTTTGTTTCTAGTGGGGCCTTGAGCTCCTCACTAGAACAAATACAATTAATTATTTTACCATTACAAGGTATTCATTGGTATGCAAGAGGGACATTACACTTTGTTTTTCCATTACCTGTAATCTAGTCTCCATTAAGTCCAACTTAGTCTCTATCAATTATATCTTGTTGTATATTTGTTTTTGAATCTTTAATTCAAAGGATGTAAATTTATTATTGAGTATGGTTGCAAGTTTATTTTCTAGCATGACTACACATTTATTATTGATTATGGCAAGAAATTCATTTTCAAGAATGGCTTCTAACTCTATTTGAAGTTTAGCATCTCCTTCCTATACTTTTATCTAATGATTCTATACTATCTCCAAGGATTTGTAGGATAGTTGTGCTAGGTCTCTCTTTCGTAATAAAATAATCCCTAACCGCAAATTGCAGTTTAGACGATTCTATAATTGCAGTCTTCATTCCCAAACTCATCCCATTAGACATTGTGCATTTATTTATCTTTGGCTCTGCAAACTAGTGGATATGCTTCCTATCAATAGAGATTCAATATGGTCCCTCTTAATACCATGACAACCCTATGTTATCCAAAATATCATATTAGTATGATTTACGCGTGCACTAGATTGGCCTCCAATAAACAAATTGCATTTTATTATTTCACTAGCGCCTAGATGATTCTGCATTGAATATGCTTTTGCATTGATATAATCGAGAATTTTTGAAAACCCCAATAGTTTTATTACATATATGCTTCAAATAATAACAAATCCTTCGGTGTTGAATATGCAGATAAAATTCAGTATGCACTAGATAGTATGCTTAAGATTAGAGATTGAATTTGAAGCAATAAAGGCACCAGATCCATGGGAGGTGGCATGCACAAAAAATACATCCCATATCATAGCGCACTCAAAGAGAGACACTATTCAATAGATCAAAGCTTGCTCAAATAAGTACAATATTCACCAAATCATATTGTTCCCCAGATCACACCATTCTTCACCAGATTGCAATATTCACCAGATCGCAATGTTCAGTCTTCACGAGATCCCAATATTCCCAGATCACAATAATCTTCAACATGCTTCAAAAGTTATTTTTGATCTTATATATTCATTGTAAAGAGGTTGGTGACAATGCACAATGAGTGGATCTTTGATGAATCTTTGACATTAGTTCAACAAATCTTTGTGGTAGATGAAGATTTATGTTTTATTAATTAATATTAATAACTATAATTAGATAAATTTTTGAACTATAGTTTTTTGTTAAATTAATGGTAACACCCCCAATTTTGACTTGGGACCACATCCAGTTAAATCTTAGTTAGTTATGCACCTTCTTTGCATGATTTGAGGAATAAGGTTCCTTTTCTCACCTACCATGGTCATTTAACTGACTATTAGTTGCTTTAGTAATCTAGAGTTGCACTAGTGAGTCTTTAGTTGTAAGATCCCCCTCCCACCATGAATACCTAAGAGCGACTACGACTCATAGAAAATGAAACGTAAACGCATCCTCGAGCGAATGAGGTTACTCCCACAGCAAAATAATCAAGGGCACTTGAGACTTTCTTCTTTGAATAACATTATATGTATGACTGGGGTATACATTTGGATATGTGTTA
>LPNX010420806.1:15686-39042 GCA_001517045.1 Pseudotsuga menziesii | reverse complement strand
AAATGATAATAATCTTTTGAATATTTGCATGCATCTATAGATACCTTTATTGTTTGTTTTTTAGCCTATTTGTTTATTCATAGAATCCTATTCTAAGTTTATAGTTTTTTTTTATTCAACAAGTAAAAACTGATGATGTTAACCTTTGAGTTTCCCTTTGGCTAATTGACTTAGAAATATAAATCTGTATACACACTAAGGAACAAAAAACCTTGCAATAACTCATTTTCCTGATTTTGTTGGATAACCTTCTACACTCATTTGACCTTTGAATGATTTTAAATGTAATGGTATATATACCCAATACATTTCTCTAGTTCATCTTATCCATGTTACACATTTGCAAAAGTACAAATAGCATCTTGAGCCCATACTTTCATATTTTTTCTATTTGTTCTGGTTGTTAACTACCAAATTCTAGTCTATGAGTTATATGGTTGCACGTTTTCAAGGGTTGAGCATATTTATCTTATACCTTTAAAACTTGACCTACATGCCTTCAAATTGAAGATTTTTTGGATTTTCTCTCTATATTGTTGAGATAGTTATTTATCAAATTCGAATAATCTTATCATATGTTTCTTGATGTCATTTCTTTCAAGTATTATCACTAGTACAAAATGAGGAATTAGCTACTAGGTGACTAAAAATTCTAGTCACCATAGGTTTTTCAAGTGATTTACTACTAAATATGAGCAATTTTGATTGACCCAACTATAAATGACCAAAAATTAATGACTAATTTAGTCACCACTTAACAAATATGACTAGATAATAAGTGATAGTGTTAAAAATGACTAACATAAATGACTAATTTAGTCACAGCATAAAAAATGACTAGCTAGAAGAATATGGGTTAGTCATTTATGATAGGCATTTTTAATTGTGTCCTGGAAAATTGCAAATTCGACAATGAACTGTAAATATTGTAAATTGTTCACCTTCTATTAGTAATATTGGTGCCATGCACCTCGATCTTCACAGATCCAACAAAGCAATTGCATGAATTTTCTCTTGACCATTTGTATCCCTATTGCACGATTGAAGCAAACCTGATTAAGTGCGTGCCAAAGGAAAATTAGGTTCCTACATCAATTATGAATTAGGTAATAGAACGAGTACCATATCGATACCTAGATAGAAGCATCATGGCTAGTTGTTGATCCCTCAACAATGTAAGAGTTCCTGCAAGTCCCATGTGTCTGAACTACTTTTCTAACATCAATATAAATTTTTTCATGATTTGCGACCATCAAATGTCTAGCTGCACTAGTCGACGTAGCTTCACTAGGATGAGTTCCTTTAAAGTATCCCTACTAGCAAGAATGAAATTAACAACTACATTTTGTAGGAATGTATCCAAGTAGTCCTTTCTATCGTCATCCTTCTTCTTTTTAAGTCTTGAAAACAAATCATCACCCAGTGACCCATGGGTATGTTTGAAGTAGATGATATTTTCCATGAATTAATCCTTACAATAAAAATATTCTTCCAATAAAAATTAGTCAAGTATTTTGGCCACGGCATCATTTTCCACCCGCCTATTATGTTAGGTAGGAGCCAAGGGGCTCAGTTCAATATCCACCAATTTTTTATTTGTAATGTATTGTTGAAACTAAGGGGCCATCTGTTTAGTCATAGATTAGGAACCCCATGATTCCTTAAGTAGTGGTGGTAAATTTGAGGTCCCCCGCTAGAATTTCAAGGGAAGAACAACCAAGGAGTAGACCACACCTTTCAATAGCCTCCCAGAAATCCAGTTGATCAACATAAATCCCACAATAGTGAATAATGTGTAGGGGAATATCCAAAACCCTACAAAAACATTTCAATAAGATACCCCCACAAATAAGAAATGGATTAAGTCTAACACGAGCAAGGTTCCAAGCAAAATTAAGGACTCCTGAAAGGAATGTAGCATCAACCAAACAACAATCCCATGTGGGGAGAATAATCCAGAGAAACTCCCTTGCTTTCAAACCATAAACCATCATTTCCTAAAATAATAGGACATCTAGACAAACCAAATGTAATAACCTCTTGAGGGACGCAACATTCGGGGTACCCCCCCACACCTCTAACATTTAAGGACAATATCATCATTAGGTAACAACCTTTATGGATGAATATACTCTAAAAGGTCTGAAAACGTCTAATAGTGCATCCTATGAATCCAAAATCTCATTAACAATTTCCTTGACTATTGTCGACTTGTTTCCCCACATTGGCTGATCTGAGTGGACTTTCCTCCTTCTCTTGCCATTGTTCTTCCTAATGGTTAAATTTAGATTATTGGAGACTAATGGGTCTAGGTAAGTATCCAACTTGGAGAAAACCAGGATAGGATACTACAAGAAACTCCCCTAGGAAAATGGGAGCGAAGTATCAAATCATTGAAGCCAAATGACTTATCAACCAACCCATAAGCCGATATGAGGCTACACCATCACTTAAAACCTTGGATTTCGAAGAAAACACTAAGTTTTCCTTCTGTAACATTAGCGCTGAGCTCAAAAACCCGAGTATGTTCTTTTAGACAAGAGACCAAAACCTCATCCGTATTAGAAAGATCCCCGAGGGGAAAATTTGGAATTGAAAAATGAGTTAATTTTGTCCCTTTATCTTTATGAACGAAGATGACTTGTTTTTAAAATATTCAAAAAGTGTTTGAATAGGGATTTTATGCCTTTAATAAATGGATTCAAACTGTCAATTTACTATTTTTAATAATGTAAAGTGTTATACATTTTTTTCACTTTATTGAAAACACATTGTTATGCCAAAGTAACTAGAAACTCATTCCAAAATTACATAATTTTAAATAATGAAAATAATTATAATTAAAAAAAACCATTGTTATATAAAAGGTAGAAGACAAAATTAATGAAAAGAACACTCATAAAGACTTAAACACAATGAAGCACATTGATATTACTTTCATTTTTTTTGAAAATTTGAAAGTAACATTTTCTTTTATCTTCATAACTAAGAAAGAAATGGGTTAAAAAAATGGAAAAATGCTAATGATGTGAGGGTATTAGGAAATCATATAATAATAAATCTATACTATTCATAGACGTGGATATAAGTCCTCATATAGGCCAAGGACAAAATACTCAATTAAATAGAAAAAGTACATGATTTGGGATTCTAGCCATCGCAACAATGGCATCTAATAAATTGTTTCAGAGCGCTAAGCTAACTCTCACTTCCACCTTCACCATTCACGTTGTCGCCATTAAAACTAAAGAATCGGACAAGAAGTCCATATGTGAATATCATAGATACTATGTACTCATAACCGATTGGAGGAATTGACTAATAGTCTGAATCTCATGAATCGTTAAGGAATTCAGTCAGACTCCCAAACCTACGACTGTGTAATGCATCTCATTAATCGCTCAGGAATTCAATCAGAATCCCAAACCTATGATTGTCTAATGCAAAGATACCTTAACATGAAATATGCAAAATGGGTTAAAATAGTCCACACCCAGATGATTGACACAGGGTTTAATTTGGAAGTGTCTTTGAATAACAAATTTATTTCCATGTATGCCAAATTTGACAACCTGGAGGATGCTCGTCAGGTTTTTGATGAGATAATGGAACGAAACGTGGTTTCATGGACTACATTGATTGGATCTTATACAAGACATCGGCTCTATGAGGATGTATTGAACTGCTTTACCAAATGTAGTGAATAGGAATTCGGTTGTATCAGTTAATCTTTGCCACTGTTATCCCAGTGATCACTAACTTAAGAGCTCTTCAGCAGGGAAAGGAGGTGCATGGTGAGAGAAATAGGAGTGGGTTTCGACAAAATGTATTTGTGGGAAGTGTGCTTGTTGATATGTATGTTAAATGTGGGAGCATGGAGGATGCACAAGAAGTGTTTGACAAAATGCTTGAATGAGATGCGGTTACCTGGACTGCGATAATGGCAGAATATGTACAAATTAAACATTTGGGAGAATCCCTGAAGCTCTTCAGTGAAATGCTAGTTTTGGGGATGAGACTTGATTAGGCATATTGACCGCTATTCTTCCAGCTTGTTCCAAATTGGTAGCTTTGCAAACAGGTATGTATGTCCATCAAGAACAATTAAAAATGGTGTATTAGGATATGTTATATTATGGTTTCCAAATTCTACAGAACTTAATAGATCATGAGAATCAAACTGTACACGCTTCTCTAATGAAATGAACCCTCTTTAATGATGCATAGTTTGTGTAACATGCTACAAAAGAGTCAAAGTGACGAGGTTGGAGCCACTCTAAAATATCTTGAAAATATTAACAATTAAGAATTAAAACTAAGCTCACAAATAATATCCACTTGAGTAACACTCACATTTACTCAAATTTATGAAGGAAAATATGGTGTTAACACCATGTTTAAGGGATTTATCAGGTCATATAGAGCTTTCACCAACATACCCATGTTTCTTTACCCTTTGCAATGAATCTTGAGGTTTCTCCATGGAAACTTCTATCTTAATATCTCCATTTAAAGAAACAATCTTAATGATTATTTGATGAACTTTCCAACTAAAATGAGCTGCAATTACTCACAACATTTTAATTGTGACTAGTTTGACCATGGATGTAGAAGAAATGTTCCCAGGATCAACAACATTTGACAAAGTAGGCATAATGTATGAAGACAACAGACTCGAGTTTGATGTCAATAAAAGATGAAATACACACTGTTTAAGCAAGATCATATGTTTAGATAGAATGATTGATGATTAGGCGAAAAGGAATTAGACGTGACTCTTTCTGTAAGAGCTCCAAATTCTAGGGTTAAATTTATTGATAAGATAAATATGTTGTTTTTTAAATTTCCTAGAGATATAAAGTGATTATCTATATTTTGGTTTTCTTATATAAATAAAACAATAAAGTTAAAAGACAAAACAAAACAAACATAGGAAGTCGTTCTTACCAACAACCTCCATAAACCTTCTTTGTTATAAGCAAAAACTTCTTTTTCATCAAACACTACCATTAGCTACTAATCATATCGGTCCATCCTATCATCATTAAGAGCCAACTTCCCTTTTGTTTTTTGGGGTCTGTCCTGTTGATGTGTTGATTGAGGCTACTGGGTCGGACCATTTACCCATTCCTAATTGGATTGAAAAAGAGTAAATCTGCGTGAAAGTTGGCTGCATTTTCAAGCACTATCTCAGGTACTATTAAATTCCCTACCATTCTTGTCATTGTCACCTGCAATCTACAAGTTGAATTTCAAGATAGAAAACCAATCCTTTTCACTCCTTTCCTTTGACCAGGGGTGTAGAGTCGAAGAGTATAGTTGTCTTGGGAGTGTTTTAAAGAGGGAGAATCAGAAAGAGAAAGGGGAGGGGAAAGGGAGAGAGGGAGGAAATGGTGATCCCTCTGATGAACATGAATATTGTGAAGAAGCACACGAAGAAGTTCTAGAGGCCTTAGAGTGATTGTCGCATCACTATCAATGAACTTAGTATTCATTATTCTCTCTACTTATTTAGCTTATCTCCACAACATAATCATGTAAAAAGGGTAAGCAAGGTTCTTGGCTATTTTTTTTCTGATTCATTCAGTTATCTTGGAGAAGAACAAACACTCCAAACCCAAAACTGTGATGGATCTGTCTGTGCCCCTTCAATCTGAAATAATATTCGTTTTTCACATTTTTGTTGTCACTTTGGGCTGGGATTGTGAGTCGAACCCTTATTTATTTATTTATTCCATTTGAAATATATCGAAAAACATAGACCAAGGAGATGCACTATATATGGTATAATATCATTGTCTTAGGTACATGGTTTGAGTGGAGGGGTAGCTCTTCTATCAAAATCAACCAAGACTTGCAGACTGGCCGCATTCCTATTGCAACTTAGGCAATTCAGATGAGACGGACCATGGTATGAATGGAACCCTGAAATGCCTATTATTTCTTGATGGGGCATAATATTTCTATGAAATAAATGCCTCCGGCGAGTTTCTCAAAGTAGGAAATAAGTTGATCTTTAAAAACCTAATGCAAGAATTTATGAAAAACCTAAAGCAAATAAATTAGTTCTATAAAGTAGTGACCATTATGAATTCAACGACATTTGAATGAACATAGTAGAAAACTTGAATGAATATGGTTCTAAACCACTTTAGAACTTATTTTCCTGTGCGAAGTGACCCAAAATAAAACAAAATGTTCAATTGGGTATTCCTTCTCATAGCCATTGTAATCATAGTACAATATTTCCCCCTTGGCAATATCCTTTATCGCAACAAGGAGAACTCTAGACTCACCATCGACATTGTATCTAACATAGTTCAAGTTCTTCTTCTTTTTCTATTTCATGTATTCAAATATGGTCATCAATATAAGCATAGAAGAAAAAAGTAATATTTTGATAGAAGATGATAAGAAGCCTAAAAATTTTATGTTAAAAAAATAGAAAAAGACCAACACACTAAAAGTTAACTTGTATTCCTTGTACTTTGATCAAAATAAAATATTCAAAGTAACATGAGTCAAATATTCCATGAAATAGTTTATCACTTATGTTGTGTGGTTGTTTATCCCATTGATAAAACATGCTGTGTTTCCACGTTTATCATGACAAATGACAAGATCCTTCGGCAAGTCTCTTGTGGAAAGAAAAGTAATCATACAGTCCCCATCATATTTTTGTCTCTTACGCAAATAATCAACATCCTCTGTATACTATGTGATAATGGTGAGGTCCTTTATATTGTTATTTGCCTCCATTGTGAAACTACGTAAGACAAAATATAGATTCTCAAATTAATGAAATCCTAAGATCGCAAATGTACTACAACATACATTTTAGAATAGCATGGAAAGGGAAGGAATTAGGAAATATTCCATACCCCTCACGATCGTCATGAACAACAAGCAATGGAGGCCACTCTTCCCTTCTACACATTTCTTTAAAGAGTTCAAGGGCAGCCCTATCTTTCTTTGATTCCATAGGTATACAAAATCTATAAAATGAATTAGCAACTCTACAACTAAAATAGATTTACATGTTATTTAATATATGAGGGACAACGAATTGGTTTGTACCATATATTGGAAACCCATTTCTGGCATTTCCTTGGATTCTCTTTTGACTTATGTTTATTATCCCAAATAAAAAGGATTCAATGTAATATATCTATGTTTAGAGCCAACTATAGTCTATATGTGTTTGATGGTCTTGATGCCATTGAGAATATAGAGATTGGATCTGCCAATGAGACTCTACTTTCATCCCATCCTTTTCCATCATAGCCTTTTTAGCCGATCCTGGAGCCATGCCAGGCCTATAGGTCAATTCATCGCTAAAATCCACTCCAATAGAGGTAAGTGTTGTAGCAAGATATCCCATCTGCTCCAATATTCTACATAGATATTGGGTTGGTACAAATGGCAGCAACCTTCTCTTCTTTTTAGTGAGAATCAAGCTTGCAGTATGTCTCTTGCTTTTCCTGAATTCTAAATCCAAACAAAAAAAATGTTAAGAATACAAACAATTGATTTTTAAGATTCTAAAGCAAAAAATTTCAGTAATGGGAAGATAAAAATTGAATTCAACATGTACATTTTCTAGGTTGAAAAATGAAAATCAAAGGGAATCACAGGAAGCCATGATCTTTGGGGAATTCAAGCCCTAATTAAATCTCATCCTTAACTCAGATTGAATAAAACCCTTGACTAAATATGTCTTGCCTAATGTAAGAATGAATGGAGAATGTGCACTGTGTATTAAACCAAAATGAACCCAAATGAGCTTTACCTTTACATGACATATCAATCACAAAATTTATTTGAATGCAAAAAAATTCAATGAGTTTATTCTGCACCAAAGTAAATCATCTACATTTCAAACAAAACTGATAGTCAGTCGTACTATCATGGTAAATCCCCCAAATTTAAATATAAAAATGAAAATAAAAAGCCCAAAAATGGATCTAAAAGGATTGCCAATTCAGACCTTTCATTTTATCATTGTGGGAACAACTGTCACAAAACCACTCCCCCACAAGCATTTTGAAAACAATGGGGCAAAGTAAATACATGTGATAGCCCTTGTCACACTTATCACACAACAATATTTCCATAATATTGTTGACAAGTTGTGTTATCCTTTCCAAATGCTCCTGTAAATTAATATCATTCAATGCTTTGTAATGAAGAATGTTGTTCGTTACTTTGTAATGTAGTTAAAGTCTAACTTGGAGAGAATGCAAAGATGATGTGGTGCATGGGGGGCATGGATGTTGCAAAATTTATGCCAATTGTGTTTCTTGCACATAAACACAAATTCCATATAATGTTGCATTGCTTACAACCTTAGTGCCTAAGCATAGACTATTGTGCCTCAGCCACATGTATTTGAACTGGGTTTGGCACTTGCCACATGGACAAAAACATTCACAACTAGTTTAGCTAACCTTGGGATTCCCCACTCCTATGGTTTTTGGGGAAATGGTTCTCCAGGCACTCCCACTCTCGCTCCCTCTTTTGCTCCAATACAATGCTCTTGCAACCTTTATTCTTCGTTTCACAATTTCAATCCATCTTTGGAGTTGATGATATTGGTTTATTCGACTAAGATTTGTCTAGATATATCTCTACATTGAAAATTGTAGTCATGTCTTTTAAGGAGCAATGAAGGTACTCACACCATCATTTCTCTGATCATGGTACATCACTATGTCCTAGAATGTTTGGAAAATGTGTAATAGCTAGGCAATGGAATACTAAAAGAAACATACTTACAACTTTGGCATTTCCTGTAAGGTATCTTTTTATCAAAGCTAATGTGTTTCCATTAATATAGAAGTCAATCCTTTCAAATGTAGTCGAAGGCTGGAGTCTATACTGATAATCAATTTGTGGACTTACTTGCAGAAAAATATGCATACGAGATTTCTAATTTTTGTGGATAGGATTGGTTTGGCCCTTGGAAGAGATAAATTGCTCTTTGGTTCACTGATGAAGACTTCACACATCACAATGGAGAACATGAGAATTACAATTTGCAATGAAATTTCTTCTTGTAGAATATGGTGTGAAATAGAGGTTTTATGCACATGGAAGTGGCCAGGAGGCAATGTAGTGAAATATCTCTTGCCATTCTGATGTGAATGTGCAAAAATATACCAAAGTTATCCTCAACAAATTGTGGTGAACTCTATCATTAATATATTGTTTGTAGGGGAATTAAAAGGTATCACTTTGGATAAATCCTACCCTCTAAATTCCTGTCTTATCTTTGATAATGAAGTGGATAAGATTGAGGAACCATTGTTACAAGCTTTGGTGATGTTACTTGCAGTGCTGTTAAATGATAGTAGTGTTTGGACAAAGGCAAATACTTCCCGCTTACTACATTATTTCCTGAAAAAGGAGTTTCAAAATGCATCTACTGTCAATAGATTTACAAAGATTATACCACATATTTTCCAAATCCTTGTTCTAATGGTGCAGAAGAGAATTGGGAACGGAAATCAATCAAGACTTTTCTTTGGCAGAAGTGAATACAGGAAACAGGAAAGAGGGCACATGCCAGTGGCTACAAAGAGATCTTTCTGGACCACCCTTAATATTATGTCAAATGGAGAAGGCAAGTGAATGGAAACTTTTATTGACAAATCATTGCTAATTTGATTGGCTACTTTTATGAAATTGAGGAGATTTTCTATCAGTTATTTTATAATTTTAAGGGTAATCTATTGCTTATTTTCTTGGAAATTAGACATTTCCAACATAATATTTTTCTCTTGTATGTTTCATATGTATAAGAATGGGTTCATGTGGTAGTGTCTTGTTTTCCTTTGAGTTCAGTTGGTGAGATGGAAACCTTAAGGATGATGTCTACAGATGACACAAGTACACAAGAAAGAGAATTGCTCGTGGCCTCCTTGGCTACATTGTCAAGTAGAGATATAATATGGGAACAAGCCAAACAACCCTCAGTGGTACATATATATAATATGGTACATCTATAGATATGTACCATGTGTCGAATATAATTGACCAGAACCCTCAAAATTCTTATTGGTTTTCAACATGCTCTTTCTAGAGAAACATATGTGATCTTCGTCAATCACTATAAGAGTCATATTTAATATATATTTGAAACACTATTTTACTAATCAAGACATATATGAGTCCTCATACACTTGCACCGAGTAGGTACCACAACACATTCTTTGTACATGCATATGTACAAACTACAAAGAACATAACAGATCCTGGGACCTATGACTAACCAAAGACATCTTAATTGATTTGATACCCTCCAAATATGAAATTAAAATAATTAAATTTCACATTTACCTTCATATGTGTGGCCATGGATTTGTAGTCCATCATCCTGAAACTCTTTAGATTCTTTTACTACAATTTTTTGTTAACTGAGGAAAATATTTGTCGGGTGACTACCACACCTCTAATCATAAGAATCATAACAAGATTCTTCAATACTATTATGAGTTTTCTTCTGAATTATGAGAATCATGCATATCTCCATTTTACAAGAGGTACATCAACCAGTTACACTTGTTCTTCAGGAGCTGTCGAGAATAAGACATAGGAACCTCTTGATCTACTTCTAAAAGCTTATTGCTTCACAAAATCCCTTTCTCTTTCAAGATCAGCCATTGGAATTGCTCTTAATTCAATACATGTCATTTTTCTTGGAGGTCACGACATAAAGTTTTTAGATACAATCCAAATTCAATCAAGTTATTAACAACATTGCATAATGCATTCATTTCAATAAAATGATTAACAACACATACTAACATGCAAAACATTCTAACCAATGTTTTAGTATAACCATATCTCACGATTTTTAATCAGATGAACACCTCAATGTATTTGTAGTGGTTCATATTGTTATGTACACATTAAATCAATGTTTCAACACAACCCCATTTTTATTTCATGTAATGTTTTGTAGTTCTTTATCAGTCTTATATTTAGATCTCGTGAAGAATTATGCAAGCCCTTATTCTTCTTAACATGAATTTATCTATTTACCAATAAAATAGAAATATTGTAACATATGCTTTTAATCATGTTTATACCAAATATGATTTCTAATCCAAGGAATATAGATTATAATGAAATGAAATATGATTTATAAAGCATATGATAATCACATAATCATGCAACCCAACATTCATATCTCATGAATCAATCATGGAGCTCTATACTCATGTCTTTGTGAACAATCATGCATGCTCTATATTTGTTTTTTATAAAACAATCATGCATGCTCTATATTCATATCTTATGAACAATCATGCATGCTATATATTCATATTTTATAAAACAATCATGTTTCTCTACGTTCATATCTTATGAAACAATCATGCATTATTTATTTTTATATCTTATCATGCATTTTTTATAGTCATATCTTATGAATTTTGTTTATTTGCAAATAAATAAAAGGAAATCAACATATATGCTCACAATTCCTAATCTTAGGAATATGAATACCTATATGATTGTAATAAAAAATACAGGTAATTATATTTTATTGTTGTGCATGCTCTCTCTTGATCTATGTTTCCTTGTAGAGATTACTGGATTCCCTCAGTCTTGATCTCTTTGCAAATTTGAGTGCATGCAAGAGGTAGTGAATATTTGCATTGAGAAACTAGAAACCATGCAACCTAGAGCACATGCTCTTCTTCAAGGGAAAAAATTCTTCCAATGATGATCGTATTCTTAATATGACATCCCAACTCTATGAGGCTCTCATTATACACAAGATCCATTGAATAATGATAATATCCAAAACACAGATCTTGGGGTTGTTCCATCAATTCATCCACTTTGGGAAAACGACCATAACATGAATTATAATAATTTATTCTTGAAAAATATGATCGAATCTCTCAAACTGTTGCAACTTTTTAAAATATTTAATGAGTATGCTAAACCAGCCCATTTGGGAAGTGGGTTTTCAACCGTTTTGTTTGATTCTTCATGGATTGATCATAAAGTCTCCATGCAATTTGTGTCTAGTAAAGTGATGGAAATGGTGCACATTGACTTGTTCTTCAATTTTCCCTGGATTGGATATATTATCCTCAATATTTGAGGTCACTTAGGAATATATATCATTCTACTTAAGAATACATAACACCCTCTCCTTCCATGTGTTAAAGTTGGAAGCACCTTCAAGTCAGTCTTTCGGTTAAACAAAGATCGATGCCATGGATCCAAGCTCTTTGCTCAATACTTCAAGATATATGTAGGATTTAGTTTTTTCCGCAAACTAATATCTTACATGCCCTTGCTCTGATACCATGTTAGTGATTGAGTAAATATGAATAAAATTCAACTTTACAACTTTAATCCACAATTACAGTGCAGATAGATCTCATCAATAGTCCAAATACATAAATAAATCAAACCATAGAAAATGGGATATACCCTGGGAAAACCCTCCACTAATTCAGAGGATAAAAACCCAACAAACAATCTTAGAGTATAATTGCTAATTTACATAGAATGATTACAAGACAATGGTAGATTTATTTTACCGAGAGCACCAAAGAGTGAAGTTAAAATGGAACACCATAATGATATTTCCAAGTACCTAACAATTTAATAACAAGTCAAATTAGGTTATACAACAAAAATAGAATAGTTTCATTCATCAGTAACTTATCAACCCTTAGAACACTGATACATCTTCAATCATTCACCCCCCATTGACATGGTACAAAGATAGCACTCCATAATTATCTCCCACTAGAAGATATGTTCCCTCACTTAATTTACTAAATCTAACTGAGTGTACTGAATTGAATTGGATGGAACTACATGCAACTGAACAGAACTAAGTATAACTGAACAAAACTTAGTGTAACTGAATATAAATGAATGTAATTGAACAAAACTAGTGCTTCTCCATCAATATCATCTTCAACAACCACTTGCATAAATTAAGGATTTGATTCATTAATTCATTAATATTATTGATGATAACTAATACTCAACTGATATCTTATCAATTCGAGTTCAGTTGGTGGCATTATGGGAAATCTGAATTATCTCTCCATCTATGTTCTTATATTAATTATCTAAGTTGCATGGTCCATATGTGTTTTCATAAATTTTATATTGCATATCATACTCATATGAATTTTTCATAACCTATGATCATATGTATTACCCCAGGACATATAGTCACATGCTAAGGTAAATCACTCTAGGAGTAGATAATACCTAAAGGAGACTTGTAGCACCTGTTGACCATGACTAGCCATCCATCACATAGTATATCATTGAGACTTAATACAACATAAGTTATGTGAACTTAATACAAATAAGTTCTATACTTGACACAACAAGTCTCATACCTCAACATAAGGTCATGATATTAACCATAAGATCATAGTACAAGCATCTCTCATAAATATGATAATGTCATCTGAGCTTAATATCATATTGGTTCTATACTTGATACAACACAAGTCTCAAACATTAATACAACATAAGGTCAAGGAGAATATATCAACCTAATTACAACATAGATTTCGGACTTGATTACAACACAAGTATCATACCTTAACACATAAGATCATGGAGAATAACTCCCAAAGTTGTACTCTCAACACTCCCTCTTCGTGAGGGAGACATTTTATGTCATAGGAAGCTTGTCTCAGAATTGTCTAAACTTCATCATAGATAGAGGATTGTGAAAAATTTTCAATATTCTCATCAGTATCTATGTACTGGAACGCATTTTACATAACCATTACTTCAATGAAGTAAAACTTCATCTCGAATGTATTTTATCATGAAACATATATAGGGTTTTCAAGAAATATTCACTATTAACACCTAATGAATGTGGGATCAAGTATTTCACCCTAGTAGGTATTCTATGAAGTTACACTACACCTAGTTATGTATTAATATCCACACAACAACTTTTTTCTTATGTAGTAATCATCAGACATACATCATGCTTATGTAGTACTAGTCGAAATACACTTAGTTTTGTAGTACTAGCCTCAAATTACAACTCTTATCTCATGTTAAAAAAATAGATGGAACATAATCAAATAATATATCTACCATGTATCAAATACAATAAAGAGCCTATTTTAATGTACCTCAAAGGTACTCAAACATATTCCTAGTAGAAATCATAAAATACAATAGGTTTGCCCAAAGACCAACCAACTACTTACACAAAGTAGCATCATCTGGATCCAATCCAATATAAAGTTTCTCTAAACTAAAAACCATGGATTTTAAATCCATCGCATACAATATTATACAACAAAGATGTAGTAACACGCAGAAAGAAGATCTTATCTTTTCTTTCACTCTTCAACATTTGTTGACTTTTACTATTTGGATAAGTTGTCTATGAGCTTTCCATTCTCTGTGATGTTCTTTAAGTCATGATCACTTTATTAGTGATCCTTCTCTTTATATTTGCAGCACCCCAACTACTTCTTCCAGAGGTTTTAACTTTTTTCTAACAGTTCATACTATAAATAGTATCTGAGACTTTTGACCATGTCTCTTCTCATGTGGATTCTCTCCACAAGCTATCACAACCCTTGGATTCCTAAGTTATCTTCTATGACTAACTAGTTGGGACTTTATATGTTGCCACCTATTAAGACACATCAATACTCCATCTTCAACTAGAGGAGTTCTTATGTACTATGCCAATCTTGTCTCAGACAAAGGCTTAGTAAGAATGTTGGAAATGTTTCTCATATGTGGATATGTATCATGTCTTGAATATAACTGACTAGAACCCTCAAAATCTTTACTTCTTTTCAACATGCTCTATCTAGAGAAACATATGTGATATTCATCAATCACTATAATAGTGATATTTCATCTATCTTTCAAACTCTATTTTATTTATCAAGACATATCTAAGTCCACATACACTTGTACCAAGTAGGTACCACAACACATGATTTGTACATGTCTATGTGGAAACCACAAAGCATGTAATAGATCCTGGGACCTGTGACTAAACAAATACATCTCAACTGACTTGATATCCTACAAATATGAAATAAGAATTATAAAATTTCATATTTACCTTGATATGTGTGGCCATGTATTTGTAGTCCACCATCTTGAAACTCTTTAGGTTCTTTTACTGCACATTTTCCTTAACAGAGAAAAATATTTGTATGGTGACTACCACACCTCTAACCATATGAATCATAACAGGATTCTTGAATATTATTCTTAGTTTCCTTCTAAATTATGAGCATAATCCAAATATATTTTTTATACGAGGTACATCAACTAGTTACACTGATTCTTTAGGAGCTATCAAGACTAGAAACTCCCTCTCACCATGTGAATGTGAGAATCATAATCTGGGTCCTCCATCAAGGATAATTCATGCTCATCTGTGTATGAATATCTTGTTGATACATGAATGTAAATAAGATAATTTAATTATCTTGAAGAGTCTTTACATCTCTCAGAATAGGAATAGGGATTATGTGCATACTTCATCCTAATACATAGTAACCTCCCAATATGCTAGTAGAAGCTTCTTGCTTCACAACACCCTTTTCTCTTTCAGGATCAACCATCAGAATTGATATTCATTCAATACATGTCATTTTCCTTGTAGGTGAGGACATATAGTTTTTTCCCTACAATCCAAATTCAATCAAGTTATTAATAACCTTGCATAATCCAGTCATTTCAATAAAATGACCATCAAAACATACTAACATGGAAAACATTCCAACGAATGTTTCAATACAACCATATCTAAGGAATTTTAATCACATGAATACCTCAATGCATTTGCAGTGGTTCATATAGTTATGTACACATTAAATCGGTGTTTTTACATAATTCCATTCATATTTCATGTAATGTATTTCATTTCTATATCAGTCTTATAATTAGATCTCATGAAGATTTATGCAAGCCCTAATTCTTCTTAACATAAATTTATATATTTACCAATAAAATAGAAATACTGTAACATATTCTATTAATCATGTTTATTCCATAAAATCATTCATAACCCACAAATATAGATTATAATGAAATGAAATCTAATTTTATAAAAGCATATGATAATCAAATAATCATGCAGCCTAACATCCATATCTCAGGAATCAATCATGAGCTCTATATTTATATATTTATGAACAATTATGCATCGAAACATTCACTTCTCATGAATAAATCATGCTTCTCTATATCCATATCTTTATGAAACAATCATGAATTCTCTATATTCATATCTTATGAACAATCATGCATTTTCTATTTTCATATTTTACAAAACAATCATGTGTGCTCTATATTCATATTATATAAAAAAATCATGTAGCTCTATGTTCATATCTTATCAAAGAATCATTGCATGCTTTATGTTCATATCTTATTATGCAATTTTTAGAGTCATATCTTCTGAATTTTGTTTATTTGCAAATAAATTAAAGACAATTAACATATATGCTCACAATTCCTAGCCTTAGGAATACAATCTCTATATGACTGTAATCCAAACATTAAAAAACATATTGATATAAATAACATATAATAAAAAAATTGGGTACTTATCTTTTATTATTTTTCATTATCTCTCTTGATCTCTACTTCCTTGCGAAGATTACTAGAGTCCCTCAGTCTTGATCTCTTTGCAAATTTGAGTGAGTGTAGTGTTAGAATAATCAACCCATAGTTAGCTACCTTAGACATTAATTAATCCAATTTTTGTCTTATTTGCCTAGTTTCCATATTCCACCTTATGCAAGTTGTCCTCCACACATCCATAGTGGTCAAACTTGCTAAATTTGAGTCATGGAGCGCTTGGGAAACCTATTGGAATCAAATTTTCTTTATTCTTGGCCTCCCTAGTGCATGTCTGCTTTTTTCTGCTTTATTGACTGCTTTTTCTGAGTTTCAAGGCAATTGGGAAAGTTTGACTAGGTGAAGTTAACTTGTTTTTTGTCCTCATAATCCTCCACTCTTTTCTCCTATGAAAAACATGTACGAGTTTTACTTCCACCGTCTATTATCTTGCCTAATTGATTTTTCCAATTCGTGAGATCCTAGACAGATTTGGAAAGTGCTTTATGCACCTATGGGGGATTTGCTGAGATTTAGTAAGCCTGCTTTTGACCAAATTCGAATGGAATCCTTATGAATTTGAATCTCTCATGTAATTATTTATTATGGTAGCCTATGACTTCACAGGGTTGGCTATTGTACACTTATTCAATACAGATTAGTGTTCTGCTCCATATTCAGTCTCCTTTTGTGAGTAATTTGCATGTGTAATTGGCAATTGTTGTGAGTGTAATTGTTCTAACACCTGGGTTTAATTTCCACATGGTATTAGAGCCTTTGTAGATCGATTTATCTCCTTCCAATTTGTATTGTAGGTTCAACATCATTGACTGGGAGCATTCTGCTGACTGAAGGGACAATTTCTGAGCTATGGATCAATCTCAGAAGATCATCTTGACTCCATTTAACTTGTTTGAATGGAAAGAAGAGATGGAGATACTGTTGAAAGCGACAGGCCTCTACAAAATGACTATGGCAACAGAAGCAGATCCCAATGCATCTGCAGAGAAGATTAAATGGCACAATAGGAGGGATGAGGCCTATGGTCTCCTGTGTCTGAGCATATCCAGAGACCTCCTTTTCCATCTTGATGGATTAACATCATCGAATGAAGTATGGGATAATCTTGTTGATCTTTTTGGTACGATAGATGAGATGAGGGGACATCAAATTTAAAATGAATTGATCTCCCTGAGTCCCAATAGCTTCGAATCCCTACAAATCTATTTTTCCAAGACTGTTCAAAGCACTTGTTTTGCAGTTAAAACAATGCGGGATCAAAAAGAAGGATGAACAACTAGTTTTGGCCATACTTTAAAATCTTGGCCCTGACTATTCAATGTTTTTTTTGACCTTTTATGCCACAAAGTTGACAGCTAGAGCCTAGAAAATTCCTAGCCTTGCATATTTCATGGAATCTCTCACACAAGAACAAGATAAATTGGTGATGATGGGAACCATCAAACCATCCAAAGACCAAGCTCTGGTTGTTGGAGATTCAAGGGTGGATTCAAAAATCAAGAAGAAAGCTAAAAATCCACCTAAGCAAAAGAGATACAAGAACAAGTCTCCAAAGGATCCTCAAGGTTCCAAGAAGAACCCCCAGAAGAAGAAGAACAAAGGAGAAATGAGCAAGTGCACATACTGTAGTAAGGGAAATCATTCTGAAAGCTCATGCATAAAGAAGCAAATAGACGTGCTGACCCAAATCCTAGAGAAGAATGGCATCTCCCTTCCAGAAAGCTCAAAGAAGAGGGAAGGAGGATCAAATTTAGAAGACAGAGAGAGAGTTCATGCATTGGTTGCTGGCACATCAAGCTCACCTAGTTTCATCATTGATTTTGGAGCTTCAAGACATATGGATTCGACCAAGGAGGAATTCAACTCACTTGACATGTCGAAAGGTCCACCAATAGTATGCCTCTAACCTCTTATCAGTGTATTAGATGACCCACATAGGGTCTCCAAAGAAAGTCATATTCTCCCCTAATGAAGTTGAGATCATAGAGATCTCAAGTGGTAAAGCCATTTCAAAAGGAGTTGCAAATCACACTTCGAAGGTATACATGTTCTCACACTTCCTACACTACTCAAAACCCTCTGCTCTTTTGATTCATGCTAATGAGGCAAGAAAGATTTGGCATGAAATATTTGGCCACCTAAATTACAAGTATATTTCTGATCTTATTGAAAAATAAATGGTCATAGGGTTACCAAATATTAAGTTTTCCAAAGGAGTCTGTCAAGGTTGCATCCTAGGAAAACACCCAGAGCATAAATTTGAGAAAGCTAGTCATGAGAGAACCTCTGCACCTCTTGAGTTGATCCACAGTGATGTTGCTGGCCCATTTCCTCATATGTCAATGAGTCAGGACAAATATGCATTGACATTCATAGATGACTTTTCCAGGTATTGTTGGGTTTACTTCCTGAAAAACAAGTCTGAAGTTTTTGGCCTCTTCAAAGTCTTTAAGGCTTTGGTTGAAAACCAGTCTGGGAGGAAACTCAAGGTCCTCAAATCTGAAGATGGTGGTGAGTATTTCAAGTCTGAGTTCATTTAATATTGTGTATATGTAGGTATTTATATGTAGAATTCTATCCCTTACACACCACAACAGAATGGTGTTGCTGAGAGGAAGAACAAATCACTGAAAGAGATGGCAACCTGCATGATGAAGGCTAAGACTTTGCCACCAAAGTTTTGGGATGAATCTATAAATTGTGCAGCCTATATCCATAATAGGGTGCCTCATAAATATCTTTATGGTATGACTCATTTTGAAGCATGGAGTGGGCACAAGCCAGATGTGACCCATTTCAGGATTTTTGGCTCAAGGGCTTGGGCTAGAATTCCAACAAAAAAGAGGAAGCTAGCTTTGCATCCCCAAAGCTAAGAGTGTTTATTTGTTGGTTACTTCTAAGATTAAAAAGGGTACAATCTGATAAATTTGAGCACAAACAAAGCCTTCATTTAAAGGTGTGTTCAGTTTCAAGAAGATCCCCTAGCAGCAGTGGAAGTTGGAGAATCCTCTTCACCACCAGAACCTATGAATGTAAGTGAAGAGATAATTGAACATGCTGGTTCTGATATGTATGATAATGATTATTTAATTGTAGATCCTAATAGTCCTACAAGACCAAAATGGGCATCCAAGACCATTCATGCAGCTGGAGAACTAGCTGGAAATCCTAATGATCTTAGGAGGACTAGATCTCAGTTTGAGAGTGCTATGTGCATGAAATATCCTATGTTTGTAGAGAAATGCTATATGATGGTTGAATCAGACCCACAAAAATATTAATATGCAGCGAATGATCCAATATGGAAAGCAGCCATGAAAGAAGAGTTCAACTCACTCCAGAAGAGCAACACTTGGGAGCTGGTTGATCTTCCCCCAGGGAGGAAGCTAGTACAGTGTAAGTGGGTGTACAAAACCAAATTTGCTGCTAATGGTTCACCTTTGAAGTAAAAGGATAGATTGGTAGCCAAGGTATACTCACAGGTACATGGAATAGACTACAATGAGACCTTTGCACCAGTGGCAAAGATGGACTCCATCAGGCTAGCCTTAGCCATTGTAGCTTCAAAGCAATGGGAGGTACACCACATGGATGTGAAGTGTGCTTTCCTGAATGGATATCTCATTGAAGAGATTTAAATGCAGCAGCCTCAAGGATTTTCTACTAACCCATCTCTTGTGTGCAGGCTAAAGAAGTCATTGTATGGGCTTAAGCAAGCCCCCAGGGCTTGGTATGCCAAGATTGATAGCTTTCTGCTATCAATAAATTTTGTTCGATGCAAGTCAGATCCAAATTTATATTTGAAGCTGATTCATGGTTAATTAATGATCATTGTTTTGTATGTTGATGACCTTCTCATTACAAGAAGCTCAAAGGATGAAATAGCCTCCTTGAAGGATGCAATGAACCATGCCTTCTCAATGACTGATTTGGGCTTATTGAGCCAATTCTTGGGGCTCGAGATTGCTCAAACCAAAGAAGGAGTCAAAGTACATCAGTCCAAGTATGCCTTGGATTTTCTAAACAAATTCAATATGAAGGACTGCAAGCCAAGCAAGAGTCCTTTCCTTTCAGGAGTTAAGCTTGAAGAAGTTGATTCTTCACCTATGGTAAACAATACACTGTATATGCAATTGATTGGATGTTTGTTGTATATTACACATACTAGACCTGATATTTCTTATGCAGTAAGTGTAGCTTCAAGATACATGGATCAGCCTCATGAGATCCATTGGAGAGTAGCCAAAAGGATCCTTAACTTTGTTCAGGGAACAAGGACTCATGGGATTTTCTACAAAGCTAAATCTAATCTTGATTTGATTGGGTTTACTGACAGTGATTGGGCAGGTGACAACATAGATTGAAAGTCAACATTAGGATATGTGTTCATGCTTGTAGAAGGGCCAATCAGCTGATCAAGCAAGAAACAGAGTGCCATTGCACTCTCATCTACAGAAGCAGAGTACAGAGGAGTTGTAAATGCAGAAACTCAATGTTTATGGTTGCAGGGGTTATTTGGAGAGTGTGGCTTCGAATCAGAATACTCAACTATTATCTACTATGATAATTACAGTACCATTCAAATCTGCAATGATCGAGTTTAGAATCAGAGAACCAAACACATTGAGATCCATATGCACTACATCAAACAGCTTGTGCATGATGGCACCATTCACCTACTCTTCTGTTCATCTTCAGAACAAGTAGAAAATATATTCACCAAAGTTTCTTGTGAGAATACATTCAGCAATCTCAAATCACTGCTGGGGATTGCTGATCATGCTATGAAGCATGAGTGATGACAAGATTTCCAAATTTTGTTTTACTGTCCATGTTTAAGGGAGGATTTTTCCCACTGGGTTTTTGCCTCTTTCCTTGGTTAAATGGACATGCAGTATGTAAAGGGTAAGTAAGCCTTGTTGCTAGGCCCTATAATTTTCTGATATTTTACTCATAAGTCAGGCTTAAGGGGGGGGTGTTAGAATAATCAACCCATAGTTAGCTACCTTAGAAATTAATTAATCCAATTTTTGTCTTATTTTCCTAGTTTCCATATTCCACCTTATGCAAGTTGTCCTCCACACATCCATAGTGTTAAAACTTGCTAAATTTGAGTCATGGAGCACTTGGGAAACCTCTTGGAATCAAATCTGCTTTATTCCTAGCCTCCCTAGTGCATGTCTTCTTTTTTCTGCTTTATTGCCTGCTTTTTCTGAGTTTTAAGGAAATTGGGAAAGTTTGACTAGGTGAAGTTAACTTGTTTTTTGTCCTTATCATCATCCACTCTTTTCTCCTATGAAAAGCATGTATGAGTTTTCCTTCCACCATCTATTAGCTTGCCTAATTGATTTTTCCAATTCGTGAGCTCCTAGACAGATTTGGAAAGTGCTTTAAGCACCTATGGGGGATTTGCTTAGATTTAGTAAGCCTGCTTTTGACCAAATTTGAATGGAATCCTTATGCATTCAAATATCTCATGTAATTATTTATTGTGGCAGCCTATGACTTCACAGGGTTGGCTATTATACACTTATTCAATACAGATTAGTGTTCTGCTCCATATTCAGTCTCCTTTTGTGAGTAATTTGCATGTGTAATTGACAATTGTTGTGAGTGTAATTTTTCTAACACCTGGGTTCAATTTCCACATGTAGGAGGTAGTGAATCTCTCAACCTAGAGAGAATGCTCTTCCTAGATCCCATGCAACCTAGAGATCCCATGCAACCTAGAGAGAATGCTCTTCTTCAAGAAAAAAAGTATTCCAATGATCATCCTCTTCTTCACATGAAATCCTATCTCTATGAGGCTCTCATTATAAACAATATCCATTGAATAATTATAATATCCAAACCACGGATCTTGGGGTTGTTCCATCATTTTTTCCACTTTGGGAAAATGGTCATAACACGAATTCTCATAATTTGATCTTCAATGATCTAATCATATCTCTCATACAATTGTGAATTTTTGAGATATTATCTGGAGTAGGCTAAATCAACCCATTTTGGAAGTGGGGTTTCAACCATTTTGTTGGATTCCACACTGATTGATCATAAAATCTCCATGAAACTTCTACCCTAAAAAGTGATAAAAATGGTGCATATTGACTTTCTCTTTAATTCAATATGGATTGGATTGAGGATCCTCACTCATTGAGGTCACATAGCCATATATATCATGCTACTTAATGTGGAAATTGAACCCAAGAGATAGATCAGTTATACTCGGAAAATTGCTAATCAAACATGCAAAATTCACACAAAAGGAGACTAAAATTGGAGCATAAGTTAATCCTATATTGAATAAGTGTACATTAACCAACCATATGAAGTAATAGGCTTCTCAAATATATAATTACATGAGATATTTAAAATCACTAGGTTGCTATTTGAATTGGTCAAAAAGCAAGCTTACTAAAACAAGTCAAATCCCCCATAGGAGCAAAAAGGACTTTCCAAATCCATGAATATCCTCACGAATTAGCTAAAGAAAGTGGGAAAGATAATATGTGGTGGAAATACAAATCATTCATGTTTTTTTATGGATAAAATGAAGGAGGATGATGTGGTCAATAAACAAGGCAAGTTTCCCTAGACTAGCTTTTCCTTTATGCCTTAAAACAGATGTAAAGCAAGGCATCTTTCAGAAAAAGCAGATATGTGCTTTAAGAAACTAGGAATAAATCATACATGCTAAATATGTTTCTAGGATGATTCCAAATTTCTCCAT
>LPNX010420806.1:3252-15531 GCA_001517045.1 Pseudotsuga menziesii | reverse complement strand
TTTGGTGAAGATGTATGCTACTTTTTCTGAATATGCGCAGTAGAGTACATAAATGGTACCATCATGCACAAGCTCCCTGATGTAGTGCATATGGATATCAATGTGCTTGGTTCTTTATCTTTGAACTGGATCAGTGGAGATTCAAATGGTTCTCTGATTGTCACAATATATGACTGTTGAAAACTATGATTCAAATCCACATTCTCCAAGTATCCCCTGCAACCATAAACATTGAGTAGTTACATTTACAGCTCCTCTATACTCTCCCTCTGTATATGAGAGTGCTATAGAACTCTACTTCTTACTTGACCAGCTGATTGGTCCTTATGTAAGCATTAACACATATATTTAGGTATACTTTATATCTATTTTTTCACCTTCCCAATCACTGTTAGTAAATCCAACTAGCTCTAAGTCATATTTTGCTTTATAGAAAATCCCATGAGTCCTTGTTCCCTGAACAAAGTTTAGGATCCTTTTGGTTGCTCTCCAATGGATCTCATGAGGATGATCCATGTATCTTGAAGCCACACTAACTACATAAGATAAGTCAGTTTGAGAATGTGTAAGATAAATAAAACAACCAATCAAATTCCTATACAATGTATTATTTACCATAGGAGAAGAACCTGCTTCTTTAAGCTTAACTCCTGAAAGGAATGGAGTCTTTCTTGGCTTGAAATATTTCATGCTGAACTTGATGAGAAAACATGAAGCATAATTTGACTGATGAACCTTGATTCCATGTTGGGATTGAGAAATTTCGAGACCCAAGAATTGGCTCAACAATACCAAATCTATCATAGAAAAGGAATGATTCATTGCATCCTTCAAGGAGGCAATCTCTTTCTTTGAACTTCCTGTAATAAGTAGGTCATACACATAGAGAACAATAATAATTAAATAACCATGAATCAGCTTCAAACATACATTAGGATAAGAATTTCATCGAACAAAAGTCAGTGACAGCAGAAAGCCATCAATCTTGGCATACCAAGCCCTGGGGGATTTCTTGAGGGCCATACAATGATTTCTTCAACCTGCACACTAAATATGGATTAGATACAAAAATTTCTGGTTGTTTCATATAAATCTATTCATTCATATCTCCATTCAGAAATGCACACTTTACATCCATGTGATGTACCTCCCACTCCTTTGAAGCTGCAATGTCTAGGGCAAGCCTTATGGAGTCCATCTTTGCCACTAGTGCAAAGGTATCATTGTAGTCAATACCATGTACTTGAGAGTATCCCTTGAATACCAATATTTCCTTATATTCTAAATGTGAACCATCAGTACAAAAATTATTTTTGAAGACCCACTTACACTTCACTAGCTTTCTCCCTCGGGGGAGATCAACCAGTTCCCATGTGTTGTTCTTTTGGAGCGAGCTGAATTCTTCTTTCATGGATTTTTTCCATCTTGTATCATGTGATATATATTCATATGTCTTTGGATCAAAATATATCATCAAATAACACTTCTCAGCAAAGAGACGATCTTTCACACAAAGGGCACTCTTAAATTCAGATCTAGTCTTCCTAGTGTCATTAGGATTTCCAGCTAGTTCCCAAGCTGCATGAATTGTCCTTGATTCCCACTTTGTTCTTGTAGGTCTGTTAGGATATGCAATTAATTCATAATTATCAGACATATCATAATCATCAAGCTCATTATTCACTTCACTTACAATCAATGTCTATGGTGGTGAAGAGGACTCTCCAACTTAACCTGCTACCAAAGGCTCTTCTTCGAACTGAACACTTTTTTCAATGAAAGATTTTTTAGTTATCAATTTGATCATATTTTACCCTCTTGAATCTTTAGAATACCCAAAAAATAGGCACTCTTGGCTTTGGGGTTGAAAATCCTTCCTCTTTTCAGTTGGAATTCTAGCCCAAGCCTATGAGCCAAAAATCCTGAAATGGGTCACATCTGGATTGTGCCCAATACAAGCTTCAAAAGGAGTGATACCATTAAGATGTTTATGTGGAACCCTATTCTAGATATAGGATGAACATTTTATATCTTTGGCCCAAAAATTTGGTGGCAAAGTTTTAGCCTCCATAATACAAGTTGCCATCTCCTTCAGTTATTTGTTCTTTCTCTCAACAACACCATTTTGTTGTGGTGTGTAAGGGATATAATGATTCATATGAATACCTAGATATTTTCAATATTGGATTAAATTAGGATTGACATACTCACCACCGTTTTTTTATCTGAGGATCTTGAGTTTCCTGCCAGACTGGTTTTCGACTAAGGCTCTAAAGACTTTGAAAAGGTCAAAAACTTTAGACTTATGCCTTAGGAAGTGAACCCAACAATACCTGGAAAAGTCATCTATGAAGTTGAGTGCATATTTGTCTTGACTCATGGACATATGAGGGAATGTACAAGAAATTTCACCGTGTATCAACTCAAGAGGTGCATAGGTTCTCTCATGACTAGCTCTCTCATACTTGTGCTCTAGGTGTTTTCCTAGGATACAACCTTGACAGACTCCCTTAGAAAACTTGATCTTTGTATTTATGGCCAAATATTTCATTCCAAATCTTTCTTGCTTCATTAGCATGACTAAGAATATAAGAGGGGTTTGAGTAGGGTAGAAAATGGAAAAACATGTATACCTTCGACGTGTGATCAACAAAACCTTTTGCTATGACTTTACCATTAGAAATCTTAGTGATTAAACTTCATTGAAGGGGTAGATGACTTTCTTTGGAGACCCGGTGTGAGTCATCTGATACACTGACAAGATATTAGAGGCAACACCTGGAACATACAACACATTATTGAAATTACCATGGTGAAGATCAATCCTACCCTTTCCCGTACTGTCAGTCACAAAGTTATCTCCCAAAACTATTGGTGGACCTTTTTACATGTCAAGAGAAGAGAATATCTCTTTTGTCAAAACCATATTTCTAGAAGCTCCAAAATCAATGATGAAACTAGGTGATCTTGAGGTGCCAGCAACCAAGGCATGTACTCTCTCCTTGTATTCTAAATTTGATCATCCTTCTCTCTTCTTTAAGAAATTAGGAAGGGAGATGTTATTCTTATCCACGAGTTGGGTCAACATGTCTATTTGATTTTTCATACAAGAGCTCTCAGGATGATATCCCTTACTATAGTATGTGCACTTGGTCATTTCTCCTTTGTTCTTCTTTTTCTGGGGGTTCTTCTTGGAGCCTGAGGACTCCTCTTGAGACTTTTCCTTGTATCTCTTTTGCTTAGGTGGATTTTTAGCTTTTTTCTTTCTTTTTGAATCCATCTTCAAATCTCCAGCAACCAAATCTTGGTCTTTGGAAGGTTTGATGGTGCCCATCATCACCAATTTATCTTGCTACTGAGTGAGGGATTCCATGAACTCAACAAGCTTAGGAATATTCTAGGTTCAAGATATTAATTTAGTGGCATAAAAGGTCGAAAAAAACTTTGAATAGTCAGGACCAAGATTTGAGAGAATGGTCAAAACTAGTTTCTCCTCCTTCTTTTCAATCTCACATTGTTTTAACTGCAAAACAAGGGCCTTAAACTTGGTAAAATCGAGTTCCAATGATTCGAAGCTATTGGGATTCAAGGAGATCAATTCATTCTTGATTTGAAGTCCTCTCATATCATCTGTATTTGCAAAAATCTATTCAATATTCTCCCACACCTCTTTAGGATATGTCAATGAATCAACATGGAAGAGGAGGTATCTTGAAATACTCAGACACAAAAGACCATAAGCATCATCCCTCCTGTTGTGCCATTTGATTTTCTCTGTAGCTGCAATGGGATCTGCATAATTAGCCATGGTAACCTCGTAGAGACCATTCTCTCTCAACAATATATCCATCTCAGCTTTCCATTCGAAGAAATTGAATGGATTCAAGATGATCCTTTGATATTGATCCATATCTTGGCTCCTCTTCCCTGCCATAAACAGAGTGCGCTCCCAGTCAGTCATTTAAAACCTAAAATTTCTAATCAAACATGCAAAATTCACACAAAAGGAGACTAAAATTGGAGCATAACTTAATCCTGTGCTGAATAAGTGTAAATTATCCAACCATATGAATTAATAGGCTTCTCAAATATATAATTACATGAGATATTCAAAAGGACTAGGTTGTTATTCGAATTGGTCAAAAAGTAGGCTTACTAAAACAAGTCAAATCCCCCATAGGTGCAACAAGGACTTTCCAAATCCATGAATATCCTCACGAATTAGATAAAGCAAGTGGGAAATATAATATGTGGTGGAAGGAAAACTCATTCATGCTTTTTTATGGAGAAAATGAAGGAGGATGATGTGGTAAAAAAACAAGGCAAGTTCCCCTAGACTAGATTTTCATTTATTCCTTAAAATAGATGTAAAGCAAGGTAGCTTTCAGAAAAAGCAGATATGCACTTTAAGGAACCAAGAATAAATAAAACATGCTAAATATGTTTCTATGATGATTCCAAAGTGATCCATGACCCATTTTATCAAGCACTGACTTCTAAGAACATGTATAAGTCAACTAGCATAGAGAGGGAGTCTAGGATTCTAGGAATAAGACAAAAATGATTTAATTAATGTCAAATATGGGTAACTATGGGTTGATTATTCTAACACTTAAGAATGCATAACACCCTCTCCTTCCATGTGTTGAAGTTGGAAACACCTTCAAGTCAATATTCCGGTTGGATAAAGATCGATTCCATGGATCCAAGCTCTTTGTTGAATACTTCAAGATATACGTAGGCTTTAGTTTCTTGCACAAGATAATATCTTCCATGCCATTTCTCTGATACCACATTAGTGATTGAAAATATATTAATAAACTTGAACTTTAAAACTTTAATTGACAATTACAGTGCAGATATATCTCATCGATAATACAAAGACATAAATAAATCAAATCGTAGAACACATGATATACCTTGGGAAAACCCTCCACTGATTCAGATGATAAAAAATCCAAAAAACAATCTTAGAGTATAACTGATAAGTTGCAGAGAATGATTACAACACAATGGAAAATTTCTTTCATTGATATCACTGTAGAGTGAAGATCAAATGGAACACTGTAATGATCTTTTCAACTGCACAACACCTTAATAACAAGTCAAATTAGGTTATGCAACAAAAATATAATGGTTTCATGCATCAATAACTTATTAACACTTATAACACTAATATATCTTCAATCATGCACCACCCATTGACTTGTTTCCAATCTGGCACTCCATAATCATATCCCAAAAGAAGATACGCACCCTCACTTAATTAACTACCTCTAACTAAGTTGTTAACTGAGTGTACTAAACTGAACTTGATGGAACTGCATGCAACTAAATCAAATTGAGTGTAAATTCATGCAACTAAGTGTAACTCAACAAAATTGAATGTAGTTGAATATAAATTAATGTAATTGAACAGAACTAGTTCTTCTCCATAACCTTCATCTTCAACAACTACTTGAATAACTTAAGTATTTGATTCCTTAATTAACAGAACTTATTTATCATAACCAATACTCAACTGATTCCTTATCAATTTCAGTTCACTTCATGGCAACATGGAAAATTCAAATTCTCTCTCTATCTCTGTGCTTATGCTAATTATCTCTACATAGTCAATATGTGTTCTCATAAATTCTACATCATATCATACTCATAAGAACTATTATGAACCTATGATCATATGTATTACCCCAGGTCATATAGTCACATGCTAAAGCAAATCACTTCAGGGGTAGCTAATTCCTAAAGGAGACTCATAGAGCTTGTTGACCATGACTAGAGATATATCACATAGTTTATCACCAAGAATTAATACAACATAAGTCATGTGAACTTAATACACATAAGTTTTGGACTTGACACAACAAGTCTCATACCTCAACATAAGGTCAGGATATGAACCATAATATCCTAGTACAAGCATCTCTCTCGAATATGACAATGTCATGTGAACTTAATACAATATAAGTTCCAGAATCGATACAACACAAGTGCCATACCTTAATACAACATAAGGTTAAGAATAATATATGAAGCTAATTACAACATAGATTCCGAACTTGATCACAAAAAAGTCTCATACCTTAACACATAAGGTCATGAAGAATATCTCTCGAAGCTACACTCTCAACAATTATTTGGTATGTGTAAGTTTCTTGTTATTTTGAATATTATTGTAATTATAATTCTAGGATAATGAAGACAATCGTAGTAGTGAGAAAGGATATAATGCATGGAGTCTACCATACTTATAGTATTCACAACTTCTTTTCTTGCTTGTATTAAGGTATTCTTTTGAATCTTGGCCTTGTTACATAATTGATAACCTTATTTGACATAAAAATAATATCGTTATGTTTTAGTAGAATCTTCTTCTCACCGACAACTTATGGAAAGTTATTCAAATTTGATAGTCTCAATATCTCTCTTAATAGAAATGGAAAATACAATACATTTATGACATTTTGGGAAGTGTTAGTATACCTCCAATAGTTTTGTGTTGATGCCCATATGTATTCATGCTCATTATCTACAACCTTTCCTTTGTGTATGTATTTAAGTGATCATGTTCATTGAATTTTAAGGGACTACCATATTCTAGAGTTGGCTTTAGATTTGAGGCATATTCATATTGAAAAATTGATTTGTAAGGAAAATAGTGTATGAGTAGGGATAATTTTCATTGTGTTGAATTATCCATGAGGATGTTGAAAAGGATGCGTCAATGAGTAATTTGGGGGGTCTCTTAAGATTGTGTACTAATTTGAAATAATTGGGTTAATGGCACTATATAACTTTGTTTCCCGATAAATTGATCTTTGAGAAATGTCGAAATTTTATTTCCTATTATGGAATACCTCATATAGATTTCCTTGATCACATTTTAACACTCATGGAAATCTTTGGAATACTGGGTACCAATGTTTAAGAAAATTATTTGACCTTGGTTGATTGCAATGGTTAACCTTATTATCGATTTTCTCATTTGCACCATTAAAAGTGTACTATTAAAAAGATATTTCAAGTTCTCTTTGTTTCTTCCAATCTAGGAATCACATGGGTAATTTATAGTGACTTGGGGAAAACTCTACTTAAGTTTAATCTTGGCCAAAATTTTCTTTGGAAGTAATTGAAATATGTATTATTTTTTATAAAAATATGTGCATATCTGACAATAATTGTGTTCATTTTAGGTTGTTGTGATGTGTGAATTTGATTTCTACCTTTCCATAGTTGAATATGGTATGGAATATGCTACCAAACAACATACACATGACTTTGTCAAAAGTGGGTGGTTTTGGGGTAAAAACTTAAATGAATTAGCACTTTAAAACAAAATATAAGTTATACATTGTAAATTAAGTAAGTGTATTTATGAATGCATGGTTGATGCATATGCGAAGAAAACCCATTATGAAATTATGGATATATACACAACTACAACAATTGAAATATGTTGCAGGTAGTAGTATGTGGGAATGTATCTTTTCGACTAAATATTTATATCTTAAATAGTTACAAGTAAATTATAATTTGTCACATACTATCAATGAGGATTTTTTTTATTAAATGCATTACCATCATGATATTATGCATTGAAGACTATTCTATTGAATAAGGATTAGTTATTTTTTAAGATGATAATTGATCCCATATTTAAAGAGGAAGTGTAGGTGTTTAGATGTTGAGCACTATTGGGTAACATAATAATGAAGTAGCTTAATTTTCTAGAAAATGGGAAACCATAACAATGGATGGAACTTGCAAGTAGAATCCTTAGAATGAGAAATTGTAAAAAATTATTAAAAGCACAAGAAAAATAATTTCCAAAAACAAGGCGAAGAAAATGCTCATAGAAAAGTGAAATAGAATGTTTCCAACCAAATGCAACAAAATACTTGTAGACACCACCCTACTAGGATATATTAGAACGTGATACAGTCATAGAATTGTTCAGGTACATAGGGTACTCCCAAAAGACTGAACACCTTGAGCAACCGCTTCACACAAATAGATCACAGATCAACACACCGAATGGTTTGTCACATGGTTAAAACCCTCAAGAGGGAAACAGTCCATGGAACCAACCAAATAGCTACTTGGAGCAATTTATTATGCAAAAGAAAGAAAATTACATGAGCTTCTCACAATCGATCAACTAGCTAAGGACCCTCTATGCTCTTTAAATAGATATCACAGACCAATCGGGTGTTAAGCCATGGATCAATTGTATGTATGATCTAAGAGAAGTTGAACCGTCGGATCACTCTATGTATAGAACATATCATGACCATTGGATTAGAATATTTACAAATGCATACTAATGCATACTAAAGAAACACACTTTTACCTAACAGATATATTACAGAAGTTGATCTTAACTAACTCCTAAGTGTCTAAATATCCTAACATCCCCCCTTAAGAACAACTTGAGATAGGATTGAAGGATTTACAAAAGTGACACTATTAGGAGAAGAAAGGAGGCATTAGAGCCTATCCCCCCTTAAGGCCACATTCCTAAACTCCTAACATAGACCGAAGTTTAGAAAACTTCGCTTCTGTAAGAGACTTGGTGAAGATGTCTGCAACTTGATCATCTGTAGGGAAATAGAGCACTTCAATAACACTATCATGAACAATATTTTTGATGAAATGCATCTGTAGCTCAATGTGTTTGCTGCATTGATGTAGAACTGGATCTTTGGAAAGCTTGATGGCACTTTGATTGTCGCACCAAATTGGAGTAGGCTGCTACTACTCGAATCCAAACTCTGAAAGGATCTGTCGAAGCCATAAAGCTTCCTGACTGGCATTAATTGTGGCTCGATATTCTACTTCTGCTGAAGAAAGAGAAAGAGCTTGTTGTTTCTTACAAGCCTAAGTGATAGGTCCAGATCCCAAATTGAAAACATAACCTACAGTAAACTTTCGATCATTAGGATCACCGGCCCAATCTAGATCAGTGAAACCAACCAACAAAGGTTTCCCCCCTGTACTATAATGAATCCCAAACTAAATTGTACCTCAAATATATCGAACTATTCTTTTTTCTACTTTCGAGTGACTTTCATGAGGAGTTTGCATATAACGGGAAACATGACCAACGGAAAAAGAAAGGTTAGGATGGGAATGAGTCAAGTATAAAAGAATACCAACAAGCTGATGATACAAGGTGGCATCTACTTCAGGGGAAGTACAAGTGGCAGAAAGTTTGAGTCCATCATGAAAGGGAGAAGGGGCTGGTTTACAATCTTCCATATGGAAGCGACGAAGAAGGTCACAAGAATACTTAGACTGGGGAAGAAATATTCCTTCATTGGTTTGCAAGACTTGGAGACCAAGAAAATAATGCAAATGTCCTAACTCTGACATTTCAAAATTTTGCTTAAGACTGGATTTCACATGGGTTATAAGTCTAGGGTCACTACCAGTAAGGATTAAATCATCAACATAAAAAAAAGTATGATGAGATGGATTTCTACTTTCTTGGTATAGACATTGGGGTCAAAATGACATCTAGAAAAACCAGTGTCAAGGAGAAAGCTATCCATTTTGGCATACCAAGATCTAGGAGCTTGCTTAAGGCCATATAAGGCTTTATTAAGGAGACAGATAAGGCTAGAGTTATCCTGAACATATCCAAGAGGTTTTTCCATGCAAATTTTCCTCATGTAAATCACCATGTAAAAAGGCAGACTTGACATCCATTTGATGGACTTCCCAGTGATGTAAGGCTGCAAGGGAAAGAACAAGGCGGATGGAATTCATTTTTGTGACAGGAGCAAAGGTTTCATTGTAGTTAATCCCTTCAACTTGGGAAAAACCTTTGGTAACTAACCTTGCCTGAAGTATTTCAACACTTACATCTGATGCATACTTAGTTCTGTAGACCCATTTACATGTGACAAGTTTTCTTCCTTTGGGAAGAGGAACAAAATCCCAAGTATCGTTCGCCATTAAGGAACGATATTCTTCATCCATAGCCACATCCCAATATGGATTTCCTGAAGCTTCTACAAAAGTTTCTAGATCATGATTCTCGGAAAATTGAGCCAAAGGAGAAGAGACTCACTGAAACTGAGAACGTGTTCGACGTTGATCTCTAGGATCACCAGCAAGATCACCAGATGCTTCACATGTTGAACGGACCCATCGAGGAAGTATTGGTGTTGGTGTAATTGGAGGAACATGAGCAGGCATAGGTGGATTTTCATCCTCACTGTCATCATCAGAAACTAGAGTTGGAAACCTGTCAAGGAAGTTGGAAGAAGAAGAAGAAGGCATAATCTATGAATCAGGCTTGCAATCCAAAGATGGCACACCCGCCAATTTAGGCTTGCAGGCCAAGAGATTTTCATCAAATTTAATATCTCTTATAATAATTATATCATGTGAATGGGGCTGAAGAAGTCGATAACCTTTTACATCTTCATAATATCCAACAAATATGCACTTTTCACTTTTAGGCTGCAATGCTTTCCATTTTTCATCCGGAATCTAAGCCCATGCTTCACAACCAAACACACAAAAGTGACCTACATTTGGTTTAATTTTACTCCATGCTTCTTCCGATGTTATACCTTGTAAAAATTTAGTGGGTGTGCAATTAACTATGTAATTTGAACAATTTATTGCCTCAGCCCAATATTGAAGACTTAGTCCCTTGGATTGGATCAAACAATTAGCCATTTCTTTCAAAGTGCAATTCTTACGTTCAACTACACCATTTTGTTGTGGTGTATATGGAACAGTGTGCTATTGTTGGATTTCTTGTTCAATGCAGAAAGCAATGAACTTGTTGTTAACATATTCTCCTCCATTGTTAGATCATAACTTAATAATTTGATGACCAGATTTTTTTTCAACAAGGGCCTTATAGGCCAAGAACATGTTAAATCACTACTATATTTCGATCCAAAATCCGACGGTTTTTTCCGACGGCGCGTGGATTTTTTATTTTAACAGTGCCAAAAATCAGGAAGATATATATATTTTTTGAAATGGTGGTGATAAGCGTCGCTTAAGCGACGGATAGGCTTGCAAGCATCGCTTAAGCGACGGATATCCTCCTAAGCGTCGCTTAAGCGACGGCGCTAAAATTACTCATTCATTTAATAATGTCTTATTAATCATTTAATAATTTGTCGTAATTGGTTAATTATTTAAAATTGAAAGCGACGCTTAAGACATTATCCCACACACATTAAAATGGAAAGCCTAGGTTCATTTTTCATATAAATAGATGTACGGCTAGGTTCATTATCTCACACACTGATTCTCGCACTTATCTCTTGGTTAAGAAGTGCGAAATTCCTAAGGGTTTTTTTTTGGCGTTGCTCTTTTGTGGGGATCTTCCCACTTGGTCTTGGATTTTGGCGTTGCTCTTTTGTGGGGATCTTCCCACTTGGTCTTGGATTTTGGCGTTGCTCTTTTATGGGGATCTTCCCACTTGATCTTGGATTTTGGGGTTTCTCTTTTGTGGGGATCTTCCCACTTGGTCTTGACCGATTTTGGCCTTGCTCTTTTGTGGGGATCTTCCCACTTGGTCTTGGATTTTGGTCTTTCTCTTTGGATTTGGTTCTAACCCTTGTGGAAAAGAAGATTCATCATACACTTGGGTTTGCTCGTACTTTGTTCTTAGGGTTTGAGTAATAAAATGTCACGTAACAATGATGTTACAGGTCATCAAGATCCAGTAGAACAAAATCAACAATTGCTTGCTAGGTTGTGGGAGGGAGTGGAAAGAAGGGGTGATGGAAAATGTTATTGTCCTTGCAGTCGATGTAGGGGCTTTAATACGAGAAGGTTACTGATCAAAATAGCTAAAAGACATTGTAGAGAACATGGACATGTTGAGGGGGGGCATGAATATCATCCATTGGTAAGTCAATATAATTCATGATTATATATCATTCGGTCTTTATATTGAGAGTTTTTGTAATTGTATATTGTATCATTTTTATTTTGGTTACTTAATCGACGTGACTAACATTTGTTGTTTGATGTTTTAATTGTAATTATAAAGCAAGGGCCTCTTAGGGCTGTTCCGAACATGGAGAATGTGGTAATTACGCAGGAACAACTAGTGCAGGAAGAACGTCAATATGCAGGTCCTGCCAATACTGATCATGATCAAGTTAATGATGACATGGAATTAGACGATGATCATGACGATAACATAATTGAGGATGATGGTGCAAATGCATTAATCAATGATGCATTTAATGTTAGAATGGACGATGATCAACCTCATGCGCTGCCAATTGATGACTTTAA
>LPNX010420793.1:525737-602065 GCA_001517045.1 Pseudotsuga menziesii | reverse complement strand
CTTCATTAGCATGGATAAGAAGAGCAGAGGGGTTTGAGTAAGGTAGGAAGTGTGAAAACATGTATACCTTTTGAGCATGATTCACTACTCCTTTTGCAATGAATCTACCAGTTGAAATCTCTATGATCTCAACTTCATCGGGGGAGAATATGAATTTCTTAGGAGACCCAGTGTGGGTCATCTGGTACACTGACAGAAGGTTGGAGGCAAGACCAGGGACATACAACACATTGTTGAACTGACCATGATCAAGATCTATCCTTCCTTTGCCTAAACTTTCAGTGAGAGAGTCATCTCCCAGTACAATAGATGGTCCTTTCGACTTGTCCAGTGAGGAGAAGGCCTCCTTAGTCGAAACCATGTGTCTTGAAGCTCCAGAATCATTGATAAAACTGGGTGAGCTTGATGTGCCAGCAACCAATGCATGAACTCTCTCTCTGTCATCTGAACTTGATCCTCCTTCTCTCTTCTTTGAGATTTTTGGAAGGGAGATGCCATTCTTCTCCAGGAGATTTGTCAGCATATCAATCTACTTTTTCATACAAGAGCTTTCACTGTGATTTCCCTTCGAACAGTATGAGCACTTGTTCATTTCACCTTTGTTTTTCTTCTTCTGGGTATTCTTCTTGGGACCTTGTTGATCCTCTGGAGACTGCTTCTTGTCTCTCTTTTGCTCAGGTGGATTTTTAGCTTTCTTTTTACTTTTTGAATCCACCCTCAAATCTCCAGCAATCAAAGCTTGATCTTTGGATGGTTTGATGGTGCCCATCATCACCAGCTTGTCTTGTTCTTGTGTGAGTGATTCCATGAAATCTGCAAGGCTAGGCATCTTCCAGGTTCGAGCTGTGAGTTTTGTGGCATAGAAGGTCGAAAAAAAGACTGAGTAATCAGGTCCTAGCTTTGAGAGGATGGCCAATACAAGCTGATCATCTTTCTTTTCGATACCACACTGCTTCAGCTGCAAAACTAGTGCTTTGAACTTGGAGAAATATAGCTGCAGGGATTCAAAGCTATTGGGACTTAGAGAAATCAGCTCATTTTCGATCTGATGTCCCCTCATCTCATCTGTCTTTCCAAAAATATCAGCAAGCTTCTCCCATACTTCATTCGATGATGTCAATCCATCGAGATGGAAAAGGAGGTCTCAGGAAATACTGAGACATAGGAGGCCATAAGCCTCATCCCTCCTGTTGTGCCATTTGATCTTCTCTGCAGCTGTATTGGGATCTGCTTCTATTTCCATAGTCACCCTATAGAGGCCTTTCACTCTCAACAATATCTCCATCTCTGCTTTCCATTCAAAAAAGTTTAAGGGAGTCAAGATAGTTTTCTCTGAATCCATAGCTTTAGAAAATATGTCCCGGCTGTCAGTAGAAGGCTCCTAGTCTTGATGTCGAACCTGTAAAACAATTTTTGAAGGAGAGTAACAACCTACAATGGCTCTAATACCATGTAGAAATTCAGGCCAGCAATAGATTAATTTTACTCACAACAATTATTAATTGATCATGCAAAATTGCTAACAATGGAGACTGAATATGGAGCTGTAACACAAAATTATATTAACTAAGTGTAAAATAGCCAGCCCTGTAATAAAATAGGTTACTGAATATATAGAATACATTAAGAGGTCGAATGCATAAGGAGGCATCCAAAACTAGCATAAAGCAGGCTTACTCAAAATAGGCAAATCCCCCATAGGTGTAAAAGCTGGATCCCAAATCTGTCATGGAGCTCACGAATTGGAAAAAATGCATAGGAAAGCTAAAGAGGGGTGGAATGGTATCTCATACATTCTTTTGCATGGAGAAAAGAGAGGAGGATGTGTAGGACAGAAAACAAGTTCACCTCACCTAGTATAGCTTTCCCATGTGCCTTAAAACACTGAAAAAGCAGGCAATAAAGCAGAAAAAGCAGATAGGCACCTAGGAGGCCAGGAATAAAGTAGATTTGATTCCTAAGGCTTTCCCAAGTGCTACATGAGTCAAAGATGGCAAGTTTGACCTCTATGGATAGGCAAATAGCAACTTGCACAAGGTGGGACACATGAACTAGGTAAATAAGACAAAAATAAATGAATTAATGTCTAAGTGGGTAATACTATGGGTTGATTATTCTAACACTTACCTCTCGTCTTAAACTCTCTCACATCTAAATCACACACAGCAATAAATTACAACTAACTACCTAGCCTATCCCTAGGGAGAAAAATTATCATTCATTAATGAGTAATGTATTTTGTACATGCATTATGAAAAATCACAGATAACTGATAATTCTTTCAAAACACATGAACATTAAAAGATATTTGAACAACCAGATAGCCGATTGTTTATGAACATCATTCATTACTCATAGTGGAAATCTTCATAAAATAAACCAAAGAACATTCATACAAGAACATAGGTTCAAAGAGTTAGAAAGATCTCACAGTTAATGGACACAAAGCTGAAAACGAAATAGTTCCTCTTCAACAAATCCATAGCACAACATTTGAATATTCCACCAAGATTTCTCCAACAGGAAAACTGTAATTATCTATTGCAAAAGGAAATAGTTCTTCTTACAATATGTCTTCACAAATCTAACTGGGAAAAAGTCCTTTATTCGCTCTAATTCTCCTATACTTATACAACAAGCAAAACTCTTGGGCTGCCCCTCCATGGCCTTTGGGCTCCCCCAACCGTTTAATCTCACAATTTTGTCCTTTTGCGAGTGCTCATGATTCATACAAACGTTACATTTCATATTTTATGAATTAAGAGCATTTTTATGAAAAAAGAACCAACTTGGTAACTGCCGAACTTTTCCAAGTCTGGGCCTCTGCCTCTATTTATTTTGCTCAGTAATTCGTTGGCCTTTTGCTAGATCCAGTAGAGCTTAGACCTGACTTTCTTCTTCTTTTCTCTGCTTCTGCTTCTTCGTTCATCAACCACTTCCTTCCTTGTTGCCTCCCTTTTAGACATATCCTCTTTATAGCAACGAATCATCCTGTCATATATAAAATTGTAACTGTTAGGCTATTTCTAGATAATTTGCAGAGATTGAAATAACAATGTAAAAAATGTTTTACCTCATCTGTGTATATCATGATGGCAATTAACTAAATGAAGTAAATATGTGCACACAAATACTCCTCTCTAACCCTGAAAATGGCTTAATCAACAAAACTTGATTGGGAAAACAAAATCTACATTGTAATGAAATAACCTTCACCTCAGCGGGCGGAGAACTACGGATCGGACGATTAGTTCTTCAAGGAGCCACAACGGTGGGAGATGGATAGACTATGGGCTCTGCGGCAAAACAACATATCGCTAGTCGGAGGCTCGAGAGACTAAACCGCATTCATTAGCACTAAAATATGCAGCATCGGACATCAGAAAGACTACGTCATCGGATGATTAGTGCATTGTACAGCCGCAATGGCGGAAGACGGGAAGACTACGGGCTCCATGGAAAAATAAAACATATCAGCAAGCGGAAGAACTAAGGACTATGGAATAATAGTTCTATTCACAACCGCAACGGCGGAAGACCATCAGACTGTGAGTTCTGCGGTCAACATAAAACATCGGCGAAAGGAAAATTTATAAGTTGGATGGTTAGTCCATTCCAGAGCCGCCGTTGTGGAAGACAACAGAACTACGGCTTCTGCTTTACTGTCCAAAAACTTTCAACAGCGAAAAATTTATCAAAAAAAAAACAAAGTATTAAGTGCTCAAAATATTTAGGCTAGGGAGTGATGAAAATAGTTCGTTTAACCCCCGAAACAGTGACAGCAAAGAGAAACAAGCTCCAACTTGAACGTAAACAAACTTCTGATAGCCATGAGGGAAATCATTCAGACCAAAGACATCATTTTCAAAACTCCACTATTAATGCGTTTGCTGACAGGAAGCGGTTTTTCGAAAAGCATGAAAACAATTGACATCACTTTAAACCAAACTGTAGTAGAGGGAAGAACAAAATAGAGTCCATGAATCCACACACTCCTAGGAAAAAATAAAAAAGGAGGGTCCAAAATTTAAAAAATTTGGGAGAAAAGTTGCAGCTGCAACAAGATGATATTAGAGAAAAGAATTGGCGGGAGTGTAAGATTGCAAATTATTTACAAAACTATGTGAGAAGAAACAGATTGACCATTGCTCAGGAGAAGGAGAAATTCTTCACTGAAGAACATGAGAAGTTTGTATATTCGGTGCCTCAACTGTTGAAAAACCTTCTGGATGAAAAATCTAGAAGCAACTAAAGACCAAGAGTTACTAGAGAAACTAATTTGAGGCAGATGAACAAACCTGTTACAGTGGTTTGAAAATATCACAGACGAATTCTGCGAAGAACAAGCTGTGGAGGAAAGAGTCTCAGTCAAAAGTATCAAGAGAAGGTTTTATACGGACTTCACTGAGTAGTTTATTTTCTCTTTACTGACCCTTTTGTTCAAATTCTTGATCAAGAAGTAGTGGGCCATATCGTAGAACCTCGTCCATCGCTACGTGAACCACCACCAAATACTAAATGGGCGGACAAATAGAAGAAGTGGGAAAAATTCATTGCTGAAAGGGAGTGGGAGTACTTCCTAAGCAAATAAACATATCTATCCAAGATTTCTAAAAGCATCAAGTAGGATATGGGGGGTAGTTGGTCATGATTCAGGGTAGATTAAAAAGGATTCAAGTCGACTGAAGAAAATACCATCACCAGCAATGAAAAGTCAACCTAAGAATGAAATCGAACAAAGAGTGACACACAAAGGTACATCGGACTTGCAGAATTTAGAAAGGGAGAAGAGACAGAAAAGAAAAGAAGAGAGAATAGAGAAAGCCAGAGCATTGCAAAGGGGAATGACCATTAGGATGAAAGAACACAGCAAAAACCTGCCAGATTCGGGTCATGACCAACAGGAAGAAGGCATGGATGAAGAAGTATCACCCATGTAAGAAGATTTGTGGATAAAGAAGTGAGAAGCTATCTAGCTATAAATTACCCAAGGGGTAAGACCTCTGTCTCTAACAAATCCGAGTACCCAAATACAGGCCATTGTTGAAGAGGACCTGTGACTAAGAGCTAGTGAGTCCGGTATATTGAGTCGAATAGATGACGAAGTAAATGATGATAATAATTTGGTAATCCTTTGACCAGAGGAAGGAAATTGGGTAACACTTTAGGCATACCCTTCCAACCGAAGTATCCACTTTCTCCACCTAACACATGAAGTAGAACCCCCCCTTCGAAACACGGCTTTACAAGAAACATAATAGTTGAACTTGTAAGCACACCAGTGCAACTATACATTGACAGAAGAAGTCGATCGAACCGACTACTTGTGGGAGAAGAAACAACAACCAAAATGACTGACGAGAACGAAAGTTTCATCGACAACAGCTATGAACAATGAGATACGCAGAGTATCCCACTACCCTCACCACCAACCCCACCACCCCCACCTCCCAGAGGAGACGTCAACACTGACATGGGTCACAAGTCAGCACATGTCCCCCTCTATGAGGGTGACAAAGATCCCAAACGACATTGGTTCATCTGTGAGTCAATATGGGAGGCCAATTAAGTTATGAGAGAAGAATGACAAATGGCATAGTTCGTAGGTGCTTTACTAAAAAGAGCACTAACTTGGTATATGACTTATATCAAGAGATCTCCCCAAGCATCCAAAGCAGATATTAAGGCACAATTCTTATCTTTCTTTAAAACACTAGATGCAAAGCATTTGGCAACAAAAAAGCTGAAGACGACATCTAAGAAACCAGCAGAGTCCATCCGAGACTATTATAAGAGATGGAAAGACCTCCTGAGCCAACTAGACTATGTAACTGATGAACAATTATTAATTTAGTGGTTTCTTGGAGTTATGTCCACTAGTACAAAATGAGGAATTAGCTACTAGGTGACTAAAAATTCTAGTCACAATCGGTTTTTCAAGTGATTTACTACTAAATATGAGCAATTTTGATTGACCCAACTATAAACGACTAAAATTAACGACTAATTTAGTCACGAGTTAACAAATATGACTAGATAATAAGTGACAGAGTTAAAAATGACTAACATAAACGACTAATTTAGTCACGACATAAAAAATGACTAGCTAGAAGAATATGAATTAGCCATTTATGTTAGTAATTTTTAATTGTGTCATGTAAAATTGCAAGTTTGACAATGAAGTGTAAATTTTGTAAAATGTCTACCTTCTATTAGTAATATTGGTGCCATACACCTCAATCTTCAGAGATCCAACAAAGAAATTGCACGAAAGATACATCTCAGCAATGAGAGAGTTCCGAGAGCATCACCAAAATTAATAAAGATACACTAAAAAATCCTAATAAGGGGTGGACTCAAAATGGTAGACCCTAAACAATGTAGTAGAGAAAAAATCTATAAGAAGGAGCACCTTGTAGTGGTGAAGCCAATAGAGTCACAAGTGGAAAAATCCTAGACAATGTCCAAAGTAGAGAATCTTGAGTGGCTAACATATTCCTTGAGATCCTTGTTAGTAACTACCAACTACTCAATGACATGCTATCATGAATTTGGTCCTTCCCTTTACAAAGTAAAATGGACTTCATGACATCCTTCAACTGGACTTAGTATCTGGGTGTGTGTATATGTTTTCCATGTTAATGTTTTGTTCCAGTTTTAGTTGTTGGAGAAAACTTTGTTGGAAACACATTATGTTCCATACCCTTTGCCAATATTTTCAATCTACTGGCGTAAATTCTTCTCTTTCTCATTCTCCACCATATTAGTGTCATAGAGTTAGGCGTTTGTATGGATCCCTAAAATTTCTAATTATAGGGTAAAATAACCGGTCTCAATCAACTCACCAACCTCTATCTGTTACTTCTCTAGTTTAACCATTAATTGTAGTTACTCACTCTTAGTACTAGATATTATAGTAATCCCCTTCAATACTGGTGAATGGGGTATATATGCAACTAGCACTTGCTACATGGAATTTTCTAATGAGTTTTGTAAGGAAGGACATAACATAGAATAACGCCATTATTGGGATGTTATCCCTTAATAATGCCAAATATATAACCATTGAATAGGACTATGGTAGTTATATAGGAGGTATACCTAAAAGATGTGGGAGCAACATAGATCTTGTTTATAGGGGGGTTTTCTGTGGATATTATTTGTTTTGAACATATTGGGTGGTTAAAAAACTCTACCTCTATTAGCTTGAGCAATTAAATTTATTTTTATTTTATACCTCCCCTACCATAAATTTGATTTTGTTTCTTACTTGGGAGAAGAGGTAGTCAAATTAGAGCCTTAGCCATTTCTTAATCCTATTTGGGCTAGTGGAATAATGTTTTAAGGTACCAAAGGTTGCACTAAGATGTAAGAGAGAGGGTCCTAAAATATACCCAATCATATTTGACTATGATGTAATAGACTTGTAATAGGCGGTTTACTTAGTTTCTTCTATTTGACTCTTCTTACTTCTATACATTTCATGAGAGTATGTCCCCTGCATTTTTTTTAAATTTTAGTACTTATTCCTAAAAAAAAACTTTCATAGAGACACATTTATCAATTCCTTTAAATATAAAAGCCAACAAAAAGCCCTTTCATATCCACAAAATCCATTTAAATATAAAACTCCCTTTAAATATAAAAATCCATATGGTATTATGCTTTCACTTATGCTATAATTGAGTATTGTTAAAATTTATTTAACTATAATTAATTTCATTGGTATTAAAATTTATTTAGATATAATTGACACCTTTATATACCATTGAGTTATAATCATTTCTTACATTAGAATTGGGCTTGATTTTCATAGTTATTCATCCAAGTTAAAAACAAAACCATGGTTTTCAGTTTTAAATGCACCTTTCCAAGCGGTGTGTACCTCCTAAATGCATACTAATTTGCCCGGTGTAAGAGGTGTGAGTACCTCCTAAATGCATACTAATTTGCCAGGTGTGACAGGAAGTGATGTTTTAATTTTGGTAAAAAAGTAATAACGTATTTATAAGCCGCCATTAATGTTTTCTTAATTTTTATAGAGGTTGAACTTTGAAAGTGGTTTCTAAACCCAAATTTTAATTGCAAGTACTATGGATATTGTTGGGTGTATATTGCATAATGATGGAGGGTGTCATTTATGGTTTGTGTTATATTTGGAAAGTATTTTTATTAGATTTCTTTTAGTATATAATAAAAAATAATCTTTTCATTACTTAAATTCTTTAATAAAAATTTATTAATGAAAAAATTCTACACTAACTTTTTTTTAATAAAACTTTATATGTTTGGGAAAATAAAAACCCAAAACGTAAAAAAACAAAAATTAGTCTGAAGGAAAAGATGAAATGAAATTCCAACCCTGATCATCATCATGCCCTATTCCCATACCATTTGCAAGTCATGTGAAGGGCCAAACCACAAGCCAAATTAGGTTTTTCTTACTTTCAACAACTCATTTAGATGAGATTCGATATCAGATCGATCGGCTCGACATGTTTGATAAGAACAACTCTTGGATCAATATAACATCCAATGCACAGGCAAAGTCGAGTTTCAAAGATTTGTTGTTTCTTGCACTGTGCATTTTAATGTCTTGTTTTTTATACCATCACATTTAGCTCATCAGCCTCGCGATTTCCACATCTCATTTGACAAAAAACATCATAGTTTGACCCTTTCGACAGTCGATTGAAGTTTTGACAAGCAAGAGTCTTTTAAGTGTTATTTGTGAAATTCACCAAGTTTGTGTCCTCCATTAATTCATTGGTTTTACCTATCTACTAGTATTCTCATCATGACTATGTTCAAAAGGTCAAAATTTCGGCAAGTACCTCTTTGCATAAAAAAAATGACCTTTTTTTTTCTTAAACTAAAAAAAAAGAACCCTAGATCTCCCTTACCATGTCTACAACAACAATGCACCGATAAATCTTGCTTCAGATTGTGCAATATCTCTGCTCAGTTCCTAAGTCTATCTTTCTCTCTCTATAGATGAAACTAAAATGAATCTACTGCCCATAATTTGAAGGGGTTGGTGTTGTTGTTGTCATGATTGTGCCAAGTCCAGTCTCCATAAATGACAATTAATTTTCATGTTGGCGTAGCATGTTCAAGCATTCAGATTAGAGGCCTATTAAATTTCCATCCACCTCGTACCTTGTCCCAGTAAATGGTCATTCCATCACCACTCATCTGTTCATTTTCCTGCACCATCACCCCATCCGATGAGTTAATTTATAGTATTATAATATATATAATATACAATATGTTAATATTTCAATAATATATCAATTTACTATGTAATTTATAGTAACGATTTAAACATAAAATAAAAATAAGAATATAAACAACAAAATAAATGAAAATAATATTTTCATGGCAATGTTTCACATTTTAAAATATTTTTAATTTAATTAAAAAATAAAAATAAAATAAAAATAATAAAAAATTGTTCCATTACAAAAGAGAAAAAAAAGATAAAATAAACATAAAGACGGAAAATTTCTCCCAATCGAACCTAATTAAGAGCCTTTAGTCTTTGATCAAATATCTAAGTGGTCTAGGTGGATGGTGATGAATGCAGCTTATGGAAAGGTTGTACGAGCTTATGGAAGGGTTGGATGCACTCAAGAAGATTTGGAACTCTTTACCTAAATGCGGCTAACAAGAATCAAACCAGATCCCTTTGTTTTTATTGTTGATTGCTTTATGTTCTTGTGCGTGAGGGTTTTTGGTGGAAGCAGATGGTTTCTCTAATTTAGCATGGGAGAAGAGACCTTCGTAAGTATCCAAAGACCTTGACACGATTCATAAGCATATGAAATACTATTTTTCCATTGAAAAAATTTATGGATTCCACCTGAATTATTTTATTTTGTGTTTTTTTAAGTATCCCAAGACCTTGACACGATTCATAAGCATATGAAATACTATTTTTCCGTCGAAAAAATTTGTGGATTCCAGCTCAATTCTTTTATTCTATGTTTTTTTAAGGATAAATGTCCCAAGAAGATATGACTTGGTGAGTATCGGTTTTCTTCCTCAGAGATTCTATAGTGGTGGAATTTTTGGATAAGTGTAGTAAGAGGTCGGTTTTGTATGTTCGTGTGATCTTGGGGATTCATGATCTGATAAGCCAATTGGAGATTTAATGGGAGGGTGTTCAATAGATTCATGACCGAAATGGGGTTTTGTTATGCGGGTGATTTTTGGGATTTATGACCTGATAGTGGGGTTTTTATGTCAGTGTGGACGATCACAAATACAAAGAACAAAACTGTTGGTGCTAATAATTGCAAATGGAGCCATCTAGGGACGATTTTGATTTTTTGGCTAACCCATACAATTTGTAATTTCTGTTGTTTTTTTGGGGCGATTTTAAGGGCAAAAATGAAATAGGGTGACAGTAAAACCCCACACCACACTCTATAAGACCTGGAAGATCCAACAGTGTTTTTATGCATTTTCAAATTCTATGAAGATTCATAGATTTTAAAATTAGGAAAACAGGGGCCATAATACCTTCAAGGTACATGCATCCTAACAAAATGTCGATATTCACGGAATCGGGAGACTCGGACTGAGGTATTCAGCTGGGTTACAAGAGTGAAACTAAAAGGAAGCCCTATTATGTGCATGAGTTATGTATATATTCTATCTTATCTCTTGTACAGTGCATGATATTAGAATGTTATATATGAATCTTGATGCTACTTACAGTTAGAAAAATCAGCTAGAAAAAGGGGGAAATCGTCCCCTATCCTAGGTCAATGGTTTTTGTATTTCGATGTGTAGTTAAGAGTGGGATTGTTGGTTAAAGTACTAGTGAGAAGTCAGCATTTCGTAGTATAGATAGAGGTAGTATGTCCCTGTCACTGATTTTCCCCAAAAACTTCTTTGATAGGCATCACATGAAATGGATCAGATGGAAAATCACCTTCTGCTCGACCAAGCACTTCAAAATGATCAAACACATTGATCCCATCCTCCAATCTCAATATAAATTTATTCTCATCATCATCATCTTCTTCATCTTCCAAGATATCATAATCATCACCAAGCTCATTAACATCATGGTCGGCATGTGGATGTGACAAATGATGTGTTGATGTACTTGTAACTTCGGAATGTATTCATCTATGTATCTTATTTATTGTAATCCGATGTTTATTCTGGGACGTATATATAATGTAATTGAGTCATTTTGTCATGCCCCAATGTTCTGATTGGGAGGATCAATAATGTAAACAAGTCATGTCAATTCATTGTGGGTAACCCTTCTATTGTCTAAGGGTTAAAGTACCTGTAGTTCTAGGGCACTAGGGTTATTAGAATCTCCTAGTAGAGGTCGGCCCTAGTAGGTTTTTAGTCATGCTGGGATTAGTATAAATAGAGAGCTGGACTCTCTATTTAGTACACATTACAAACACACTCAAGTGTAGTGCATAGTTGAGGAAGGAGAAGACATTGGATCTAGATAAGAAGAAGGTTACTGCTGTCGGGAGATCACTTACTATTTTGGGATTTTACCATTTTGGTGTCAATTCTATCTCTGAGGAAGTTGCGGGGTGTTCTCCATTTATGGTTTCCCTGAGGAAAAACATTGTGTTCATTGTCTCTTGTGTTTGATTGTTGTACTTGTTATTCTCTCAGTTAAAGATCATAATAATGCTAGCTTAATGTTGAAAAACTAACATGGTATCAGAGCTATCCTGAGAAGAAGACACTGTGCAGCTGTGGAAAGTAGGGATTCCTATTTTGTGGATCTCTCTCCATATATTTTCAGCAAAATTAGGATGGAATAAATCTCCTCCGTAGGGTGCATCTTTCTATCAAAGCAGAATACAATTCTGAGGTTTTTTCAGTTTTTGACCGGACAGTACTGTTGGAAATTAGGGATTTTCATAGAAGAGGAATTTTTCAGTGAGCCTAGGCCTGGATTTATCTCCTCCCCAAAATCAAAGTTAGGGATAAATTTCAAGGCATTTGGGTGGACATATCTCAAGAAAAGTAAAACCCTAATTTGCTCGTGATCTAATACTGCGGGATTTCAGCTCCAAATCCAAATCTGACATCTTTACCTGGTAAGATCTAAATATTTTGTATTTCCATTTGAGGTTCTCAGTTTAAGATGTCTCATCATACAAATCTTGAGGGAGTTGACAACTTCCGAGCCTGGAAGTATAGGATCTCCCTGGTCCTGGAAGAGAATGAGTTAGACTCCTACATCCATGAGGAGGTTCCAATTCCAAAGGGAGATGAGTCTAAGGCCTTACATAAGAAGAATATGGTTATGGAAAAGAGGATCATTGCTGATTCTATCAAGGATCACCTTATCCCATAGGTGTCCTCTCTCAAGACACCTAAAGCTATGTTTGATTCCCTAACCAAATTGTTTGAAGGGAAGAAGATAAACCAGAAGATGACTCTAAGGAATCAACTGAAGAATGTGAATATTTAGAATGCATAGAACATCTAGTCTTACTTCACAAGGGTTTCTCAGATCAGGGAACAATTAGAAGTTTTAGATGAAGAAGTGGAGAATGTAGAAATTGTGATGACAACACTGAATGGCCTTCCTAGGTCATGGGATTCATTCATCCAAGGAATCTATGCCAAAAAGAAGTTAGTCAAATTCAGCATACTATGGGAAGAATTTTCTCAAGAAAAATATCGGATAGCAGCTTGAGAAGATAAGATGGGAAGTGAAGATCAAGCTCTCATAGTTCACTCCAAGAAAGGAAAAAGAAGAGCTCATCACTCCAAAGGTAAGAATCCTCATCATAGAGATAACAGTAGAAAGAACCTATCTAAATTAATATGTTATACATGTGATGAAAGAGGACACTTTGCAAAAAGTTGTCCTAAGAACAAAGTTCACTCTCATAAGAAGAAGGGGAAAAAGAGAAGACACCATGCTCATGCTGCAGAGGATGATGAACCATCCAAGAAAAGAACCAGATATGAAAGTGAATATTCTTCAAGCGAGGATGAATATGTTTTGATATCCTCTCTCACAGGTAACATTACTCATGGAAGTGATGATTGGATTATAGATAGTGGGGCTTTCAAATATATGACTGGATTCAAGGAATCCTTTCTGAGACTGTCAGAGCATGAATCACCTCACAAGGTGAAGCTAGGATATGACTTCCAATATCCAATAAAAGGTAGTGGGGAATCTTCCTATAAAATAGACTCTGGAAAGTCTCTAAGAATGAAGGAAGTATTTTTTTTTCCAGGACTCAAGAAGAACCTCCTCTCCATATCTACACTAGATGCAAAAGGAATGAGGGTTGCATTCATAGATGGTTAAGTCATCATGTGGCCAAGAGGAAAGACTATTGATGATGTAGTGGTGATTGGAGAACAAGAAGGAGGATTGTACAAATTAAAGGGCCATATGTTAGAATTTTATCATTAAGATAGAATAACATTAGGATATTTAACTGAGAGAATAAAAATCATAGCAATCAAACACAAGAGACAATGAACACAGTGTTTATCCTCGGGGAAGCCATAAATGGTGAAAACCCCGCAACTTCCTTAGAGATAGAATCAGCACCAAAAGTAAGACCTGAAAAACATAAAGATGATCTCCACAGTTTCTGTCTCTCTCTCACACACCGAGAGAGCTTCTGCTCTCTCACTCATGCACCCAAATGAGTGAGTGTGTGTGTTGTAAATAGAGAGACTCACTCTCTATTTATATTCTTTTCTTCACTTGGAACCCACTCCAACATGTCAGCCTCACTTAACAATTGCTTACTAGAGCCGACATCTCTAGGAGTGTCTAATAATCATAGTGCCCCACAACTTGTGGGGACTTTGACTCCTCTGACCATAAGGAGGGTAACACAACAATGGGGATGATTTCCCCGACTAACAATGACTCGCCTAGGGTCGATTTCACTAGGATAGTCTAATAACCCTAGGGCCCCACAACTGTGGGGACTTTAACCCTTGAAAAATAGGAGGGTTACCCATAATGACTTGACATGATTTTCTCATTATAGAAAATTCCTGGAATAAACATCGGGGTATGACATGACTCAATTACATTACAGACACATCCCAGAATAAACATCGGGGTACAATACATAAGATATACTGATGAATACATTCCGAAGTTACAAATACATCAACACTCCCTTTTAACTAGGAAGGTATTCTCTCGACACAATATATCGACACAAGTATTCTTTGCTGTATCATCTGGATCATCATCAAGTCATCTTTGTCTTCAAGTCATATTCATCTTCATGTAATATTTATTTTCAATTCATATTTTTCTTCAAGTCATATTCTTCTTCAAGTCATGTTCATCTTCAGATCTGGATCATCACTAGACATCATCACTGGATATGGATCATCACTTGATCTGGATCATCACTGCTAGATCATCATCACTGGATCTGGATCATCATCACTCGATCTGGATCGTCGCTGGGTCATCATCACGGGTGCTATCTCTTGATTCTTCTTGTCATATGAACCTATACAGAGCCAGTCCTTTTTCATACTGGATGTATCATCACAAAGATAGTCCTTTTTCATACTATATGAGGCATCATAGAGCTGGTCCTTTTTAATACCAGATGAGGCATCACAGAGCTGGTCCTTTTTCATACCAGATGCAGCAGCTACTCAGAGCTAGTCCTTTTTCATACTAGATGAGTCTTCACAGAGCTGGTCATTTTTCATACCAGATGAGGCATCACAGAGCTGGTCCTTTTTCATACCATATGATGCATCACAGAGCTGGTCCTTTTTCATACCAGATGTGGCAGCTACTCAAAGCTAGTCCTTTTTCATACTAGATGAGTCTTCACAGAGCTGGTCCTTTTTCATACCAGATGTGGCAGCTACTCAAAGCTAGTCTTTTTTCATACTAGATGAGTCTTCATAGAGCTAGTCCTTTTTCATACTAGATGTGGAACCTACACAGAGCTAGTCCTTTTTCATACTAGATGTGTCTTCCCAGAGCTAGCCCTTTTTCATGCTGGATGTGGGACCTACACAGAGCTAGTCCTTTTTCATACTAGATGTGTCTTCACAGAGCCAGCCCTTTTTCATGCTAGATGTGGGACCTACACATAGCTAGTCCTTTTTCATACTATATGTGTCTTCACAGAGCCATCCCTTTTTCATGTTGGATGCGGGATCATCACATACACCTGACAATGGAAGGAACCAATCCTCTAGCCATGTCACAACTCTTACATCCGACCATGGAAGGAACCAATCCTCTCACCATGTTGGAAGGGCACAACACTTATATCTAACCATGGAAGGACCCAATCCTCTCACCATGTTAGAATGGCTCAACACGGACACATCACTTCCTCTTGGGAGAAATCTCAATATGGAGAACACCAAGATTCTCCCTGTAGTACTTAAACTTCACTCTGGCCATTTCTAGCATAGAATCACATCAGGGCTGATTATGTCCAAGGATAACGTGCGAGCTTCACCAAGACCTATTACATCCGAGAACAACTTACAGGATCAATTACGTTTGAGAAAACTATGAGCTTTTCCAGGATTTATGCTCAAACAGCCTGTCTCACCAGCTATGCTAGAACTCCCTATTTCGAGAGATCTCTATCTGTATCACAAACTGGAGCTTTACTAATCCTCTCTACATCATACCAAAAATACAAGTCAGATCAATCAAATCAAATAGTAGTTTTCAAAAGAAACATACTACCTCCCAAATCACAAGTGGAAACATATTTTTCCTCAGCTGTACTCAGTGCCATGCATGACTCCATCCTGTCAAACCAAGAGATCACACCTGATCTCATACTGAAGTAGCACCTCGAAGTGATCTTCCTATCAATGGCACTTCCTGCCCAATACAAATACACATAGCCCTCTACGTTAATCTTCTAATTCATATCATGCTTGAGCCCATACTCAACTGTACCCTTCAGGTACCTCACTGCATTCTTTTCAACCATCAAGTGAACATGTCTTAATGTGTTCACAACAAAGCAAATATCTGGTCTCGTATTTGTTAGGTACATCAAGAAATAAATCATCTGACAATACATCGTGGCATCAACTGGCTCTGATGAAGAAACACTCAATAGATTCAAGTTCAACGCCATAGGTGTGGTCATGGCCTTGTAGTCATCATCCTAAAACTCTTCAGGATATTTACTGCATACTTCCCTTGTCCACACATTCATGCATAGAACATAATGCATCAACACATAACAGGAGCATCACTGGTCTTCCACCTTCAACCTTGAAGCAAAGGTTGGAATCCACTTTACTCTTAGTAAAGCCTAGAGTCATCAGTAATCTATCCATCTTGTCATACCATGTCGATCCTTAGGATCTTCTATGGTCACTCCCTTTGTCTTCCGTACTCTATGCATTGAAACATTATGTACTGGAGTGGCACTGGATAGCAAGATCCTCTATATTGAACCTTTTCAAAATTTCTTCTCACACCCATCTGTGAGATTGTCATCCTCTATCAAACTTGTAGCGAAGGTTCAGATCTTCATTAAGCTCCTCATGTATGTGTTATCCCATGGGTGTCTTCTAAGCTCGTACAAGGATTTCTTTCATTTGCACACATGATTATGCATGTCATGTGACTTTACTTCTAGTGGTTGCAAATGTCTCTTTGTAGTCTATGCCTTGTATCCCACGATGTTTCCATCTACTGCATGATGGAACTATGAACTTCCCTTCATGTATCGATACTACATCCTAGACATCATTCTTCTTGAACTAGTCTTCCCTTTCTTCTTGGAATATTTTGCATCAATAATGTCACTGTATTCGTCATATTATTTTTCATTTTTGAACTGTCGTCACATGCTCTTCGGAACAAGTCTCATTCTTCTTTGTTTGCAGGAGATTATGTATGTGATATTTCCTACAAGTCAAATGCATTTGTATGGTTAGAAACATTTCATAAGGAATATTCATACTGGAAAATTCTTATGCATAAATATATGATCATGAAACTACTTTAGCCAATACAACATTTGGATAAGTTTCCATATCTCATGGAAACTTTTCTATATGCCTTCCATCTCCACCAGGACAACATTGAGATTGTGCACTTATCCAATATGTTAGAAAAGAGGTTTCATTCTAGATAAGTAGCAATGGAGAGTTGTATAGCACCATGAGCTACTTACCCATCACATGCATATTAGTAGTATACTGTCGTTAATGCAAACATTCTATCATGCATAATACATTAACTTAATATAAAAAAATGCATAACAAAACAATATCATGAAATGACAATTGAATACTTATCTTTATTTGTTTCATGGGTATACTCCTTCTTGAGTCTTCAGCTTCATCATATTCTTCATTCATAATAGCATCGTTTCTTATCCAAATGTTAATATGGATAAGAGGTTCTTCAAGAGTTGAGACCTTCATATTCCTCATCGCTTGAGGGATATTCTTTGGATGGTAAGAGCTTGATCTTCAGTTACTCCCACCTTCTCTTCTCGAACTTCTTCTTCTTGTGTGTTCTCTTCCTAGAGTCTACTGAAAGTAATCACTTCCTTCTGGCACACATTCGTTGCATGAATGAATCACATGATCTCGGGTGGCCATTCAAGGTGGCCATCACCACTTCTACATTCTTCACTTCTTCTTTTACCACTTTAAGTTGTTCTCTGATTTGAGGGTCCCTTATGACTGTATGGTCTCTGCATTCTGGATATTCACATTCTTCAACTTGTTTCTTAAGGTCATATTCTGATTTATGTTCTTCCCTTCAAATATCTTGGTCAAGGAATCAAACATCTTTAGTGTCTTTAAGGAAGACACTAAATTGATCCGTGACTAAATCAACAATGATCTTCTTGGCCTTGACCAAGTTCTTCTTGTGTAAGGCTTCGAGCCTCATCTCCCTCTGAAATTGGAACATCTCTACTCATATAGGTGTCCAATTTATTTTATTCAGAGAGATCAAATACTTCCATGCTTGGAAGTTGTCAAATTCACCAAGCTTATCGTCAAGCTGATGTGATAGATCACTTTGAAATGATAACCTCAAATGGAAATAGAAAAAGATTAGATCTTACCGATTTGAGGTGTCCGTCCTGGTTCTGGAGTTGGCTGATCTAAGGTTTGTTAGAGAAACCATAATTTTCAAAAATTTGAATATTTCATATTTGATTGGATATAAATATAGATCTCTTCAAATGGAGTTGTCCAATTTACTCCTTTTCTGAAAATAGTGGAGGGAAGCTCCCTGAACAGGAAGCCCTAGTTTTCCAATTTCTTTTGCAAAAATGCTTGTTACTGTTTCTACGGTATCTCCAAAATTATTGCTCCCCTATGTCTAAAACTTTGCACCGAGGTAGCCTCGCTAGTACCTGATCCAACACCATAGGTTTCATCAGAATTGGGTTCACCAATTGGGACTTATTATTGTTTTCCCAAGGTGACCTGTTACAGGACTGTTCATAACAGCGACATTGTACAGATTGCCACGTGTCACTGGCTCACCTTCTAAGTCTGAATATCATAAACCAGAACTTACCATCCATGCCATTTTTATAACATCTTTATAAATTTAATTTGGACCTCTGTAGCCCAAGAGATAGCAATTCTCCCCAGGTGTCCCTTTTATGGATGAATTTTGGAAGAGGCTAGAAACCTAACTTGGAGGGATCATATGTCCCATAATATATTGAATATGAGGCTGAATTTTTGACACAGTGTAAATAAATATTTTTTCTTCGGCTTCTAGAATTTTCAGCTCCTGATCCTTCTCCAATCGTAGGATATAGCGAATGTACCAAAACTTAGCAGTTTTAGTATTTAGGGTTTTTCTAGCTCAGGGTCAAACTAGGGTTTGACTTTCTTGGAATTTTACCCAACCAAAAATATTGATCCAGGTCTCTAAACTTATATTTTGATGAGGAGAAAAATCCTATGTCAGGATCACTCAAAAATTTCTCTTCTGCAAGAAGCCCTAATTTCCCGCACCAAAACTAAAAATGCTCGGAATTGAATTCTGCTACGACAAAAAGATGCGCCTTTCAATGGAGAGTCAACCTAGCATACTTTTTCTGATGGATTTTGGAGAGAGACCCAAAAAGTAATAATCCCTAGCTTCTATAGTTGCACAATGTCTTCTTCTGAGGTTAGCTCTGATACCATGTTAGAATTTTATCATTAAGCTAGCATAACATTAGGATCTTTAACTGAGAGAATAACAAGCACATTAATCAAATACAAGAGACAATGAACACAGTGTTTATCCTTGGGGAAACCATAAATGGTGAAAACCCCACAACTTCCTCAGAGATATAATTAGCACCAAAAGTAAAACTTGAAAAACATTAATATGATCTCCATAGCTTATGTCTCTCTCTTTCACACTGAGAGAGCTTCTCCTCTCTCACTCATGCGCCCCAATGAGTGAGTGTGTGTGTTGTAAATAGAGAGACTCACTCTCTATTTATATTCTTCTGTTCACTTGGAACCCACTCCAACATGTCGGCCTCACTTAACAATTACTTACTATAGTCGACATCTCTAGGAGTGTCTAATAACGCTAGTGCCCTAGAACTTGTGGGGACATTTACTCCTCCGACCAATAGGAGGGTAACACAATGGTGGGGAATATTGCCCTGACTTACAATGACTCACCTAGGGTCAACTTCACTAGGATAGTCTAATAACCCTAGGGCCCGACAACTGTGGGTACTTTAACCCTTGACCACTAGGAGGGTTACCCATAATGACTTGACATGACTTTCTCATTATAGAAACTTCCTGGAATAAACATCAGGGTATGACATGACTCAATTACATTACAGACACATACCAAAATAAACATCGGGGTACAATACATAAGATATATGAATGAATACATTCCAAAGTTACAAATACATCAACACCATCCAGAACAAGCATTGGTCCATGACACAGTAGAGCCAAGTGAACTTTGGCATAGAAGGCTTCTCCATGTGCATTACAGAGCACTGCCAATTGCAAGCAAAGCTGTTGAAGGACTTCTAAAATTCCAAGCAAAACATGATGGGGCTTGCAAAGGATATGCGAAAGGAAAGAATACAAAAAAGGAATTTCCTAGCAACGAAAGCAAAGCCAAAGGAATCCTAGAAATCATCCACTCCGATGTATGCGGTCCTATGTCATCAAGCTCACTAAGTGGGTATGCATATTATGTTTCTTTTATTGATGATTTTTCTAGGAAGACATGGGTTTACTTCATGAAGAACAAAGACGAAGTATTTATCAAATTCAAGGAATTCAAAGCCTTGATCGAGAACCACACTAAAAAGAAGATCAATACTTTTTGATCAGATAATGGTGGAGAATTTGCTTCGAATGAATTCAAAGAGCTATGCAAAGAGTTAGGGATTAAGAGGGAGTTGTCCACTCCTTACAATCCACAACAGAATGGGATTGTGGAACAGAATAAAAGAACTATCATGGAAGCGGCAAAAGCTATGCTTCATGATCAAGATCTTCCTATGCATCATTGGGATGAAGCTGCCAGAATAGTGGTGTATGTACATAATCGTACTCCACATAGAGTAATCCAGAACAAGACTCTTGAAGAGGTCTTCTCTGGAAAGAAACTAGAAGTCAACCATCTCAGAATATTCAGTTGTCCTGTGTACATACACATTCCAAAAGAGAAGAGAACAAAATTAGATCCTTCAGGAAAGAAGGGTATATTTGTGGGATACTTTGAAAGCTTGAAGGCTTACAAAATATATTTCCCAAGATACAAGAATATTGACATCAGCAAGGATGTGACATTTGATGAAGACACAACTTACAACAAATCCAAAACAAGACCTATTGAAGAACCTGAAGCACCCAGAATTCATGATACAACCATGAATGAAGAAACTCAAGAAGAAGATCGAGATTTTGAAGAACCACAAAGACCTGTAGATCCACCTTTGTAGAAGAATCCTCATAAGAGGAAACCTACTTGGGTACGTGAAATTATCTAAGGTACAAAAAGATATGGGGCTCTAGAAGAGAATCACAGAGAAATAAAGAGGACCAGATCCTACTTTGGGTATGTAGATTTACTATGAGATTTTATTGATAAACAACCTTCTAGTTATGAAGAAGCGGCAGAACGAAAAGAATGGAAGGATGCTATGATCGAAGAGTATCAATCAATCATGAAGAATGATGTTTGGGATGTTGTTCCAAGACCAGAAGGGAAGTCAGTTGTAACTTCCAAATGTATCTACAAGATCAAACATGATACAGATGGTAGCATTGAAAAATATAAGGTGAGATTTGTGGCTCGTGGTTTCTCTCAAAAAGAAGGAATAGATTATGAAGAAACCTTTGCTCCTCTAGCCAGATACACTTCCATCAGATTGGTACTTGCTCTGGCTGCAGTGATGAAATTGAAGATACACCAGATGGATGTCAAGACTGCTTTCTTGAGTGGTGTAGTGGAAGAGGAAGTGTATGTAGAGCAACCACTCGGCTTTGAGACTCATGATAGGGAGTCTCATGTGTGCAGATTGAAGAAAGCCCTGTACGGTTTGAAACATGCACCCAAGACCTGGTACGGTAGAATTGACAAATTTCTATCCATTTTGGGCTTTACCAAGAGTAAAGTAGATTCCAACCTTTACTACAAGGTTGAATATGGAAACACAGTGATTCTTCTACTATATGTAGATGATCTATTTGTGACAGGTATGGATGGGTTTATTGCTGATACGAAGAGAAAGATTGCTGCTGATTTCAAAATGAAGGACTTGGGGATGATGCATTATTTTCTAGGTCTGGAGGTGTGGAAGAGTGCGGATGGAACTTCCTTGGACAAGGGAAGTATGTAGTAAAGATCCTGAAGAGGTTTGGGATGATGGAATGCAAGGCTATGGCCACACCTATGGCATCGAACCTGAATTTATTGAACGATGCTTCATCGAAGTTGGTTGATGCTACGATGTATCATCAGATGATTGGGTCCTTGATGTATCTGATGAACATGAGACCAGATATTTTCTTTACTGTGAACACCTTGAGCTAGTTCCTGATAGATCCGAGACATGTTCACTTGATTGATGCAAAGCATATTCTGAGGTACCTGAAAGGTACAGTTGATTATGAGCTCAAGTACGATGTGAATCAGAAGATTAACCTAGAAGGTTATGTTCATTCAAATTGGGTAGGAAGTGCCATCGATAGGAAGAGCACTTCAGGGTGTTGCTTCAGTATGGGATCAGGTGTGATCTCCTGGTTTAGCAGGAAGCAATCTTGTGTGGCACTGAGTACAGCTATAGTAGAGTATGTCCCAGCTTGTTCAGCTAGTTGTGAGGCAGTATGGCTGAGAAAGTTACTATCTGATTTATTTGATCTCCAGCTGGATGCTAATTGTATACATTATGACAACTAGAGTTGCATGAAGTTGTCATAGAATCCAGTGTTCCATGACAACTCGAAGCATATCGAGATTGAGTATCACTATATCAGGGATATGGTGCAGAGGGGAGCAATGAAGCTCCAGTATGTTGCAATGGAGAAATAGATAGTTGATGCATTGACAAAGCCATTGGCTAGACTGAAGTTCGAGTACTTCAGGGAGAAGCTTGGTGTTCTCTAGATCTAGGTTTCCTCCAAGAGAATGTGATGAGACCCATAGCCATTCTGACATGGTGAGAGGACTGGTTCCTTCCATGGTCAGATGTAAGGACTAAGCCATTCTATCATGGTGAGAGGATTGGTTCCTTCCATGTCAGATATGAGTGCTGGCCATTCTGTCGAGTAGGATAGATGTAAGGAAAAATTCCATTCTGGGAATGGAGGTACCTGTCCAGTTACTAGGAAAACTTAGTCTAGGACTAAGAAGCCATTCTGATGTGATAGAGGGATGTGTTCCCACTTGATCAGATGTAAGGGCTGAACCATTCTGTCATGGCTAAAGGATTAGGTTCCTCCCATGTCATATGTGAGTGTTGTCCATTTCGACGAGCATGTCGGATGTAAGGACAACTACCATTCTCTAGGAGAATGGAGGCACCTGGTCAGTTACCAGGTAGCTCAGTCGAGGACTGGGGGCCATTCTGATATGATTGTAGGATTGGTTCCTACAACATCATATATGAGTGCAATCCCTTCCATCATTGTGGTAGGATGTGTTCCATCCTGGATGGATGTAAGTGCAGAGCCCTTTCATCATTTTGGTAGCATGTGTTCCAACCTAGATGAATGTAAGTGTAGAGCCCTTTCATCATTGTGGTAGGATGTGTTCCAGCCTGGATCAATGTAAGTTAAAATCCCTTTCATCATTGTGGTAGGATGTGTTCCAGCCTGGATGAATGTAAGTGCAGAGCCCTTTCATCATTGTGGTAGGATGTGTTCCATCCTAGATGAATGTAAGTGCAGAGCCCCTCCATCATTTTGATAGGATGTATTCCAGCCTAGATGGAAGTGCAAAGACACTCCATCATTGTGGTAGGATGTGTTCCTGCTTGGATGGATGTGAGTGCTGTGCCTTTTTGATGAGTAGGTCAGATATAAGTGTTGAAGAAGACCTACATGGATGATAGGCCTACAACCAGCATGAAAAAGGGATGGCTCTGTAGAACTTCCTGTGATGAGAAGAATCATGATATAGCACTCATGATGATCTAGATCGAGTGATGAACTAGATCCAGTGATGATGATCCAGCCGTGATGATCCAGATCTAGTAATGATGATCCACTAGTGATGATCCAAATAGAGTGATGATCCAGATCCAGTGATGATGTCTAGTGATGATCCAGATCTGAAGATGAAGATGATTTGAAGACAAATATGACTTAAAGACTAAGAAGAATTGAAGATGCAGATGATGAGAGAAGAAGACCAGTGCTGAAAATTGTGTCGAAAGAATACCTTCCTATTTTAGAGGGAGTGTTGATGTATTTGTAACTTCGTAATGTATTCATCTATGTATCTTATGTATTGTAACCCGATGTTTATTCTGGGATGTATCTATAATGTAATTGAGTCATTTTTTCATGCCCCGATGTTTCGATCGGGATGATCAATAATATAAATAAGTTATGTCAAGTCATTATGGGTAACCCTTCGATTGTCTAAGGGTTAAAGTACCTGCATTTTCGGGGCACTAGGATTATTAGACTCTCCTAGTAGGGTTTTAGTCATTGCCAGGATTAGTATAAATAGAGAGCTGGACTCTCTATTTAGTACACATCACAAACACACTCAAGTGTAGTGCATAGTTGAGGAAGGAGAAGAGACTGGGGCTAGATAAGAAGAAGGTTACTCCTATGGGGATATCGCTTACTGTTTTCATATTTTACCATTTTGGTGCTGATTCTATCTCTAAGGAATTTGCGGGGTTTTCTCCCTTTATGGTTTTCCCGAGGAAAAACACTGTGTTCATTGTCTCTTGTGTTTGATTACTGTACCTTTTATTCTCTCAGTTAAAGATCCTAATAATGCTAGCTTAATGTTGAAAAACTAACATGATGTACATCATCCTCATCTTCTCCATTTTCTTCTCCACCATGCCCACTAATCTCCTCTTCTTCATCCTCATCCACTAAACTATCTTACCCACCATGTTCAATACTAAAAATCGCAACCACAAACATCGTCCTCAATACCCTCATTCATAAAATCCTCTTCACACTCCATCATCAAATTTCCAACAGTTTGGACAGATGTCATTGCATCATGGGAATATTCCATTTGGTTAGACTCTGCTTCATTCTATTGAGAATGAGCAATTTTGTCTGTTGATTGTGTTTCATCATTCTCTCTTTCATCCTGGTGTTGAGAATCTTCATGGCCTTGTAATTGTTCCACAGTTAAGGAGTCCAAGGTCTTCACAATTCCATTTGCAATTTTAACACACTCAGGATGATCTAAATATAGATTCTCAAGTGTACAGGACAAGGCCTAAATCATTCCAATATATTTTAGTGTTTTTGACACTTCTATTGAAATATTTGAGCCTAAAGGTGAGCGTGCTGCAAGAACATCATTTATCAGATCTAATAATGCATTCATTTGGCTTTCTAGAGTGCACATGCTAAAATTTCTACTGAATCATTGGCTGATCCAAAAATGGAAGAGCAAAATCTCTAGAGCATGACTGCTCCAGTGTTTCCTTCTTCAGAGAAGCAATATGTTTCAAATTTAGGTTCAAGGAAAGTCAATTTAATCAGCATACCTCCTATTAAGGCTTATGATGCACAAAAGGGTGAGGCTGATCAATATGAATACAATTCAAAGGGAATTAGGGTGAATAAATCTTGTGCAACCCCAACAAAGAAAAATAGTAGAGGCCTTAAGAAATATCATGGGTAGTCTGGCTCAGAGAAGTTTATCCAAGGGCAATTAGCTAAGCAGTTGTGTGTTTGCAAGCATGAGCAAGTTTCCCCTATAAAATATGGCACTGAACTGTCATCCTAAAAGGTGACATGTTCATTAAAATTTAAGGTGAAGATAAACGATACTGCAACAATGAAATTGGATGGTGTGTCACTATCGACAGAGTTGCAATTAGAAAAAAAAAACAAGATTAGACAAGTGTAAATCTTATATTAATTCATCACTTTCTATAATCAAGTGTAGCATAATCCTTGTCCCATGCATGAAAGTAATCTATTGGATCCCACGTAAAACTCAACCACAGAACGTGAAAGCACGCACTTCACAAAATATGACCAGACTCTGAAGGTATGCCAAAGACACAACCTTATGGGACTGAAATCCAAGAATGAGGAAGGTGTTTCCTTATAGTCAACCTTGCCCTATCACCACTTAATGTCTCTTGCTTCAAACTGATGCTTTCTCCAGACTTAGGGGAGTGTCCCTAATAGGTGCATTTTGTCATCAAACAAATAAATTTGCATAAAACTCTAAGATGATTATCTCACAGACTTGCTCTTGAGTTGTCTATAAACAATTAGGACTGAGGAATAATTTAATAAAGAAATATATTGGTTGGAATTCGATCCCAAAGAAAAGTATAATAACAAATTAATGGAAAAAAAATGAGGTGAATGTGCACCTTTGGTGAAGATAATCAAAATAAGTGCACAAAAAACTAACCATAACACTGCCACGCAGGTAACCAATGCGACCCAAGTTATTCAAGGATATAGAACAAAGCATGATTAAACCAAACCCATATGATATCCAAAAAAATTGATTGCATCATAGTGAGTCACAGGTGATATGCTACCATAGATGTCCATTCTTGCAATGGAAGAATGAATAATGAAGAGTTTTATATAGCTACAACTATCTAGAGAGAATAATATCTAACCCTTTCTTTGCTTCTCAAATTTGTATGTATAGAACCTCATTGAAGAAGGAACAAGCCACCCTTAGTTGCTTGAGAAAGAGGAAGGAAATATCATGAAGGAAAAACTCGACATGCACACTAGGCATGGTCTCCTTTTTTACTTTTGGAATGCTTTTCCCCATGTTGCTTGATTAGGGAAGCAACATCATTCTATCTTCCAGAAAAAGAAAAAAGAAATGTTGTTGGACTTGTTTTTTTACAAGGAGCATGAATACATCTCTGTCATGCAAGCCCTCAAAGCTTAGGCTACTGGAAAAAGGCAAATTGCTACATATAGTAGTTCTCTCAAACTCTTCTAGCTCTACAAAGAATTGGATAAAAGTGCATGTTTGCATACATCTGCAATGGCACCAACCTGATGGAACATCGCTATATCCTAACCCTCTAGTAGTGCACCAAAATTGAGAATTAACAATGGCGACTCAAGGGGACGACATCCCCTTGCAGAGTGTTAAACATAGTTGAATCTTTGTACTCTAAAGCTTTGAGAGTGATCCATGGGAAACCTACCGTTATCAATAGTGCCTGTTCAATGAGAAATGGAGTCAATTGCATGGTAGCTTGACTACTCAACTGGAATGAGCTAACAACCATGCCTACCCGTCTGCAACCGAGACCTACAAACCGTCTAGGAAGTACACTCCTTCTGTTGGAACTAGATCAATGTGGATGTTTGGATACACTTACAATGGAATCTCGTTGGATATTAACCCTCGAGTAGTGGAATCACAATTGGGGTTTAACAGGGTGGGAGTTGTAAGTACATGGAAAATGTTGGAAGAGATCATCGGACAGCTATCAAAGGGATCTTTCCGTACGTACAGGTCACCAATGACTACATCGATTTTCTATCAAGTAGATGGAAGCAAGAAGATTGAGATATCTAGATTTGATTGGACAAGTGATGTGGACAATGCTAAGTCCACTGGTGCATATATATTGATACCGATTGAAGAAGTTGTTATTTGGAAGAGTAAGAGGAAACATGTGGGTTGCCAATTCTAGTACTGACGCAGAGTACATTGCACCTTCAAAGGCTTCCAACAGAATTGTTTGGTTGCTGTAGTTATGTAGATATATTTGACTTGAAGTGGGCCCATGCCTATTTGGTGGGACAATGAAAGCGTAATTGCTTTAGCAAAGAATCCCAAGTTTCATCCATGAGAAAAGCATATCAAAGTGGAATTATGCTACATAAGAGAGGCGGTGGAGTCTGTTGATGTAACTATACTCATTGTTAGAGGGGTGGTGGAGTCTGTTGATGTAACTATACTCAAGGTTAGGAATCACGATTAACCAAGGTAGTGGATGGACATAAATTTGTTAGGTGTAGGGGCAAGGTGGGGATTCAAACTTGGTCGATGTAACTACCAAGTTGGAGCTTGTTAGTATATTGCTAGTTACATCCTGTGTGTAACTAGAAGTTTCCCTATGGAATCTGTAAAGAATATCTTGGTTGCATTTTTATATTTTAGAAGCAGAGTTGTTTCCCAATTATATTCATGATTTTTGGGCAACATTGTTTCTATGTTTGTACATTCTTTATAAAGTAAAATAAAAAAAGGTAGACACTCATTTGTTCCCAGGGAAAAAACTCTTTGTTATTGTGTGTGCTGCTTTAATACTTTGAATTTCATACTTATGTTGAATATCTTTGTAGTGTAGATCCTTCTCCATTTTCTGCAGGTTTCTGTTCAGGTTCAACACTCACAACTTGCTTTGTGCAAATTACAAGGCTCTTTTGTAGTTTATATTGATAGAATTTTATTATTTTTGTTTTCTGGAACCAGCAAAGTAGCCTTTAGACTTACTAGTGATTTGGTTTGCTTTGGTGCATGGTCTATGAAAATGTCCAGTGATGGATATAGATAATGATGTTCTTAAAGATAATAATAGGTAGATGTACTGATTCACTATGTGATAAGAAAGAAGAATTGGATTGATCTTGCAATTCAAACTTATGAATCAACTAGGAAATATGTTTAATCATGTGGGAAAAAATGAATGAAATTGCAAAGAATTAAAGAAAACTTCTAACTTTATGCCTCCTGAGAGGAATCTCACTCTTCTTCTGGTGGTACAAGTGGCTTCATTCGAAGTACAAGCTATCAAATGAATTGTTCTTTCAGACATGCTTAGAACTCCCAATTATAAAAAGGAAATTTTCATTTTGTTACATATAGGTCTTTGGGACCAAAACATGTTTCTCCTCGATTTTTTCTAATACACTCATTAGATCTAGGATTTCTACTGTTAACATTTTGACTCCAACAATGAGGTATGATACCAATATATGCCGGAATGTCTAATTGACCATTTATCTCCTACTTATTTTGTATCAGGATTTCAGAAAGGCATTTAGAAAACATATGTACAAAGTTTGAAAATTGAAATCAATTGAAGTGGAGTTTTCTCCTTGGTGTGGAGAGCAAGTTGGGTTGTCTGCATCTACAGCTAAGAGCTCCCAAATCCCCAATGTTTTCATTCATCAAGTCCTTCAAAATCATCCTTTCCATGTCTAAAACCACTCCTGAAAGCTCTGTTTTATGATCAATCCATGAATTTTTTGTTTCTACTAGATCCTTTTCAAGAATTGCAGACATAGTATCACAAATATCTTCTGACGGAACAGAAGGCAGGCACTGAATTTCACTCCATACTTGTTGCACAAGCTACTATCCCGTGGGTCTTGCATCCTTGAGATTTTCTAGAAGTTAGTTTGTGCTTGTTTGAATACTTTGGTTGTCAAAATATAAGAAACGCAACAGATGGAAGATTAAATGTTGGAAAGGATGCAACTAGCATTGAATTCTCCTCTGTGCCTGCTGGCACGTAGATTAATTAATGAATATCATGCATCTCAGTGTTAAATACCTCTTATGTCATGTTTTTCTTTAATGCTGATGCATTTGTGGCGTACAGACTATGCATTTGACAAATGCAATACAATCAGAATATTGCAGTATTTAGTTTCATATCCCATCGAAACACCCATTTAAGAGTTGATGAGATTGATTAAGTTTAATATCCAAGAGCATACCCAAATGTAGTTTATTCACCTAGGGTATACAAAATCATTTAAGGAGGGAAATTATTTTCTTTAAAACTAAGACCATTGATGAGATTAATTAAGGGCGGGTGCTTTTTTATTGTGCGGACAGGGTTGGTGTAAACATGGCAGCATTTATTAATCTCCTAGTAGCCTGTCTTCTCTTCTCCCAGTTGCCAGCAGTGAGTTCCTTCCTCCCAACCTAAACTTCTCTTCTACTTGCTTCTAGCCTATGAAAAAAACACCAACACAATGTTCTACTCCATACTTGTTTATGGCTTGGACAATATACAGAGTGAACTACATTATTGTTAAGTCCTATGTCATTCGTTTAAGCCCTTCAATTGACTTTTGTATTTATAGATTGCAGAAAACATAGGCACACAGCTAAAAGTTACCATAAGTTTAAAAATTTGTCCAAGGAACAATTTAATAGACAATGGGATTGAGAAGCTACTAATTTTCACTAGAAACTCATCCAAAATAGTTTGCAATCTTCCAAAATAGTTTGCAATATTCTTTTACATGAAAATGCAGGAATCCTAGAACTACATTTTTACGAACAAGGTTCAAGCAATGTCAAATATGATTATTTGGCCAGCTATGAAATCAAGGTTAGCTTTTTATTTGAAGTAAAGCCCAAAATCCTTGAGATATGCTTATTCAGAAAGTGTGCAACATTGAAATTACTTGTTTAAATTGATTTTTGCATAATTATTTTTTCCTAGTTCTCCTCTGTTGAAATCCATGCTAGAAAGGAGTGGTCTCAACTTATGCTTGATTGATGATTGAGATTTCAAATAGTTTACCAAATACACTTTGACGTCTCTTTTATATACAGATGAAATATGTAAATGATGACTCCACTACATTTTGGGCAATGGAAGGAATTCAAGTGTGTTGGCTACACATGCTGAACATTGTGGAAAGGAAGTTTTGATGGTTGTTCCCTTTGAGGGCACAGATTTAGCAGAGGTGCTCTTCTTGACTTCACTAGAACAAACTTGTCATACTTTATTTTTCCTTTTTATCATCTTATATCACAAATTTATTTAAATCAAGTATTCTTAAAAAAAGGATATCATTTCTAGAGGAAAACTAAAGTCTCCATGATTGACAGCTCTCTCCCACAACTTGTAAAGGTAGAAGAATGGAATGTTGGCTCACAAATATGTCAAGAGTGCAATTTATATGCTACATATTTGCTTACAAGTTCTTTCTTCTTTAGTCATTTTCTGCATTTCTTTTTGTAAATATTTTCTGAGAATATAGGATTTATTTTTCAAAAAAATAAGGTAGGGAATGTTAATTTGCATTTGCATCCTGTTCCATTACATTCAGAGGCAGAACATGGAACACGCCAAGGTGTTGATGACAGAGATAGTAAATGAAATCTAGATGGTATTCCAAATGGAATATCTCACACATACATTTCATTCCTCAATTTCTCACATTTACTCAAAGTTTTGCAATTATAACACTTGCTTCCTTGTAATCGACCTGTGGAAATTTCTATCTTCTTCAGTTTTTGTGACGAGTATTTCTAAAAAAGTTAGTCTTTCAGATATTGCATTTGAGCTAATCTTTCAGCTTATCCACAATTAGTGCCAAAGCCCATGAATTCTGTATACATGGCATGATTGTCTCATAAATTCTATCTTATCTCAACTTCTAAGGATTATATCTAATAGTTTCTTTGAATATGAAGGTATGGTTAGATATTGTTGGAATACTTTTGGAATAAGGTGAGTGACTTCTCAAAGTATGAGGTTTTCCTCATTAGATTGGATGGCCTTATAGTACTCCTTTTCTCCACGGAAGAAATCTTTAAGAAACTCTTGCACTTTGGGTATTCCTGTAGAACTTCCCACTAAGACAATTTTGTGAATCTAGGTTTTATAATTTGTCATTATCAATGGATTTTGAAACAGATAAAATTTTCATTGTTCATTTTCCCACTCTCCTAATTTTTTAATGTTCGTCCTGGTTTTCATAGAGACGAGGATAGAAAACACTCTCTTAGCCATCTTGCATGAACTCTGAAGTCCCTTTGGGATATGTTGAGTTTGTATTTTTCCCCATTATGTAATGGAGATGATTTCTTTTCAAACCCATATACAAGGTTCACTTAATATTTTTAAGACATCCAACCCTGTTAATTTCCCAACGGTTTTGGTGGTCCTTCTTTGAGAATTATTGTAATAAAGTAGTATGGCTAATAAAAGCTTTAATAATTCGACAACTTGTGAGGTATTATTGGGTAGCACTGAGCTTTTAGATAAGTAAGGAAAAGGATTTAATTCCTCCCAGTGCAGGGTGGAGGTTTGGAGGGTTTTGAACTATGCTAATTTTCCTCTGTATGAAGAGATATAGAATTTGGGGCTTGTAGCACCAGCCACATAATCGTTGGTTATGGCAGGTTTCTTTTCAAGTGAAAAAATTGGTTACATTCCTATTTTCCAATGCATGTTAATGAAATCATTTCTCCACTAGCATATGGCAATAGTTAAAAATAGAGCTTATCAAAATTCTGAGTCTGTTCTGTTTAAAAGGTAGTTAGATTTAAGTTTTGTTTTGATCACATTGTTGTTTCTAGCATTCCATATTCAATCCAAGCTGGTGTATCTTGTCAGAATGCCTTCAGTATAGCCTGGCATAATGGTAGGCAAGATCTGTTAGTTACCCGCTATTTATATGTATATTTGGATCCAGCCAAGCAAAAAGTAATAGTTTTTTTTTCTAGCAAAAGAAAATTTAATTTTGTTATCAACTATTTAGATTTGCAAACATATAGTCAAACCTAATTTTGATGTGTTTTTTGTTGTTATATATTAGTGTAAAGCTAGTGCTTAGAGAATGGCAATATATTGATGGTTCCAGAAGCCTTCACAGTCGTAACACATCAAATTCTCAGCACTCTTTACTTGGACCTTCAACTTTTCATTCACCAACTGGTAGAAAGCTTAAAATAACCGTAGTGGAAGGCAACAACCTTGCTGGAAAAGGCAGATCTCGAAAGAGTGATCCTTACGTTAAGCTTCAGTATGGGAAGGTTGGGTTCCCCAATTTCTAATTTAGATATTTTTCATTTTCTAGAATTAGACTGATCTACATATTGGTGGATATCTACAATGTTTCCTGTAGCTATACTTTGCAGTTGGTTAGCATTAATTTTTTTTTAATATAATCACAGAATATTCGCAAAACAAGATCAATTTCATGAGGTATCAGCCCCATATGGGATGAAGAATTTGAGTTTAATGAGATTGAAGGTGATCAGTATTTTAAATTAAAATGCTACAATGTAGACTTTCTTGGGGATGACTGTATGGGAAGCACTCATGTGAATTTGGAAGTACTGGAAGAAGGAGAAACCAAGGATGTTTGGATCCCCCTTGAAAAAGTTACAACATGTGAAGTAAGACTCAAAATTGAGAAGAAAAAGAAAGAGCAAGACACTGAGGTGAGTAGGAAATAAAAACCTCATCAATATGTAATTCCATGTCTAGAACCACCACTGTATTGCCATCAAATGTCTTAGCAAATGACATTGTGACCTCTTTGTTAAAAACAGAGAAACTTGCTGATAAATTCCAACCAACCACCCGACTTGCTGATATGTACTCAGTTGAGTAATCACTCAACTATGTGGAACATATCCCCTAATAAACAAAAGAATTAAAAGGCATTTTTCATTAGAGGATTAAACACAGTATATATTACCTCCAAGAATGCTATGCAGTGGCTCTCCAACGTGCCTCCTCCAACACTGTTATGCACGAGAGAAACCCACCACAAACCCACAACCAGAAATGGTGAAAAAACACTATGCACTAGAGGACCAACAATGCTATGGACCACGATGGAAAAAAACGGTGAAAAACGCTATGCACCAGAGGACCAACACTGCTACCCACTAGAAAAAATGGCCTCGTTATCTAGAAAACACTGGTGAAAACCCAAGGACAAACACTGCTATGCACCAAAAAAAAATGTCCTCGTTATCCAAAAAACACAATGGAGAAAACCCAAGGACCAACACTGCTACGATTTGAAAAAATGCCCTCGTTATCCAGCCAAAAAACATGATGGAGAAAACCCAAGGACCAACACTGCTACGATTTGAAAAAATGCCCTCATTATCTAGAAAAGAGGATGGAGAAAACCCAAGAAAAAATCATGGAGAAAACCCACAGGAAAACCCTATGCAGCATCATGCAAGGTGCATGCAGGCTTATGGTGGAGGCACAAGCAAGATTGTGAAATAAAATATCCCCCAACATATTGCATACTTATATAGTTTAAAAAAACCCTTTTACCCCTAATATACCACCAATATATTGGCTTGTAGTTTTTTTATTTTTAACCCCCCCAATATCAACGGACGTGATATCATATTGGTCCCTAGGTGACTCCCCCATGACAGTAGGAAAATTACAATTTATTAGAAGTTGGGAGATATTTCCCTGTGTGTCCTCCAATATCTAATGGGATTGTCTTGGGCTATAGGTAAACTATCCTCCCTAACCTCTAATTTTCTAAAAGTGACATATGAGATTTGGAAATAATAATTGTTGTTGAAGTACCCTGCTATATTAAAAAATGAAGATATCTGAAATGGAACTTCCTGAGCCCACTTGTGACTCACACACATTATTTTTCATTTAGTGCATATGCTGCTATGTGCCAACCCTCTATTGGAGGTATTGGTGGCTTTACTGAGCCTAGATATAGGTAATTAAACCATCTTATTGTATTGATCTATTTTTTACTAGGTTGGTGTAGTCACTCTCCTGAATCTAGTTCCCTAAACCCTAATAGAGGTCTAGGTGTTACAATTCTCTTGATTTGCAAATCATTCCCTCGAAAGACTAAGGGAAATCTTACCTATAGCATTCATCTCTTGACTACTTTTGTTTGGACAATGATATTCTCTCTTTTGAGTAGGACTTCACTTTCAAGGAATGTTGCATCAGTTTCTGGAACGCGGAAACGTTGGAAACGTGGGTATGAGTGTCTGATACGGCTAAAATTTTATGTTAAATTTATAGGAAACAAAAATAATTTATTAAAAAAATGTAAAGATTAATATAATTAAAAATTAAAAAACAAAATTAATCTTGAAAGATGTTTGAGCAATGGCAATAAAAAGTTTAATGATTCCTTTCTAATGTACTTTTTCATAATTTACACGTTCAGAGATTTAATTTTTAATCTATGTGCTTGAATTTGAGAGATCTGAATTTATGCTGGCCTCTCTATATAGTATTGACAAGAATAGGAAAAATAAGAAATTGAAATCAGAGCCTTCCTATTTTCCTCATGTTGTTACTCTACTATTGATCTGCATGCCATCAGTCAATCGATATTTTATTGTCGAACAACATAGCAAAGTTTTTATGTGCATCCTCCACATAAATGCAATAACAACCCTGGGATCAAAATAAGGCTAAAGGGTCTGTACATAAAGAAACACTAGTATAATAAGTTAAAAACTAATTATTTAACCTAACACAACATACTCGAGTGAGCGTATTCCAGCAAAAATTGAATTGTTAGAAATTGCAGTATTATTTTAGAATGTTGTGTTGCGAGAAATTGAATTGTGTTTACTGTATGTTACTATAGTGATTTCCAACAGTATGTGTAGTATCATTATTTGTATTTAATTTCCAGCAGTATGTGTATCAGTATTTGTATTTAAGTTCCAACACTATGTGTAACAGTATTTGTATCTAGGTTAGGTTAAATATTTAATGTTCTCCCACCCCAAAGAGCAGTTTAGAAGAGTAAATAATGAAAAATTAAAATAGAGGACATCAGCATGTAGAGGAAACTGATGGTTTGGTTTAAAATCTGTCAAATTCTATGTTTAATTTCCTCATTTTCCTTAATATTTTCCCAAACTACGTCGATCCTAGTGTTCCCATATTTTCTACATTATTACAGTAGCCAAACATCTAGATTAATTGTTGCATTCCTGATACTTATATTAAATGGTGGGAACATGATCAAAATGAGGATAGGAACTTCAAGAAAGCTTTAGCAAATGTTAATTTTGATCAATCTTAAAAGAAAACAATTGTGGTGGGGATTATTATAGTAAAGGCATTCCTAATACTTGATCATAATTGGTATGTTGTATCTATTGGGTATTCCTTGAAAAGGAACCATTCTTGGACTTGACTAAATCAACCAATTTGTGTTCTTGTTGCAAGTTGCTTCTTAGTATGGAACATTTTTAAAATATTGCTCCCACTCTTATACATGAATGGGATTGTACATTCGACAAGGAACCTGTTTCTGCACAAAACATATTTGAGATCAAATCTCATTCTTTATCAATCTAGTAGCCAAGAGGCTGATAGCCCGAAATTGTGTTGATGGGTCAACATCCCACCATCATTAGGACCCTGGAAGTTTGGAAAAATTATGCAATGTGATATCTAAGTAATTTGGAAAGAAATCAATCCATAGTAATGAATTCAATAAGGAAAAGGCCTTTTCGCAAGAGGAAAGTACTGAACTCTTCAATGTCCATAGTGCCGAAGTTGACTTCTGTACTGAAGTTATTTGACTTGGCAAGTAAAAAACATAATTGGGAAGGTCAAACCCTCTCTTACTCTTATCGTCTGCTCTACCTTGCCTCTATCCTCTCGCAAAAGCATACCCTATGTTATAATGCTGTACTAATGGTAGGTTTTGAACAATTCTTCATGAACCTTGAACTTTGTACTTGTAAATATAACTCCACACCGAAATATGAGACCTAGGTCTTAGTGAGGCTCTTATATTCCATTGAAGAAGCAACGCATCCCATGTGGGAAATCAAAGTGGAAGGCGTAAACATGCCATAGGGCCTGAAGGGAATTGGAACTTAAAACTAATTCATAATTAGATAATCAGGGCAGGGCACTTTCACATTCCACTCAAGCAAGATGGAGACATGCTTTATTACCCTTACGAAGAAATAGTTTCTTATAGGCAGTTCAAATGGGGAATATGAACCTCATCATGATTTTCTCTATCCTTTACTTCATCATAAATGTGCATTTCATGGTAAAGTAAATTCCTTCATTTTGAAATTCATAAATTATCTTGATAAGAATATGCCTTTATGCAACTGTGCATTATAATAACACTATAGAATACCAGTCTCTCCAACCTTTTCAATAGGTTTAGTCAATATCAAAAGCTTACTAGAATCTAAATTTTAGTGTAGTCTTATTTTAGGTGACCATACATTCTATGGAAAGTTCAGTTCTTATCAATGGTTATTTCTCTCTGTGAACTATTGTTCAATCATCATGGAAGCTGTTTCATATCTTGTACATCTCAACACAGAGCTGATATATATTTTGTTATACCTAATAGTTTGCAAGTTTTCCAAGTTTAATTCATGCTTAACCAGTTGTCTTGCCTTTCAAATAACTAGTATCATCACCTAGAAGCCAAATATACAACCCTTTAAAGGTTTCTGTAAAGACACAATGTTGTAGGAGCAGGGTATTTCTCTTTATATTTGCAACATGACTCTTTAATTATTGAATCCACTATTAGGTTCCCTTATAGCCAAGGAATAATGATTCACAAAGCATAACTCCTCCATAGAAAATGGTACCTTTGAAACAGTAAATGATTCAATGCTAAATACTTGCAATACTTGAAATTCTTTGAATTCTAGGTCTAGATATCATTTTTGCAAGACATTACGGTGCATAGGGAGTCAAGTCTCTAATTTTGCAAATGATAATCATCGAGTCTCCATCAGCAATAAGTTTCTGAATCTACCTGGCTCTTAGAATGTTTATCACTTGATTTAAAGCTAAAATAGGCTTCACAATAAAATAGGCTTCAAAATAAGAGAAGAAACATTTTGCAGTTTGATCACAACCATAGACCTTCTTATTATGGAACCTTCTCAAAGAAAAGGTGAATATACTTTGCATAATTTTAAGTTTATTAATTATCAAAGCAACAGGTTGTGTTTTAATTTTGATAGCCCATGATGAGGAACATCTGAAACACCTTGAAGCTCATGGATTCTTAATATTGAAGTATACAAGAGGGAAAGTTTTGTTTCTGACTCTTTGTTTTTGATGCAGTGATGGCATTGGGTTTCAAAAACCTTTCAGGAAGGACTCTTCTTTGGACTATGAGAATTATAGTGATGAATAATTGGAAGAGGTACTCATCAATAAATCTCTTTGATAAGAGCATTTGTAGTATTTTTATTAGCTTTAGTTACAGGGAAAATTGTACATAGCTCTCAGGAATTAGTTTATCATAAATACTAGTTACTGGTAAGTTGTAATATTAATAATTATTTAGTTTGTAGATTGATATCTATCATAAATTTGTTTGAATATCAACATTGTCAAGAAATAACAACTTCTTAAAGGGTGCTAGCTCAATGGTAGAGCGCTTGCCTAATTATAGGTAGGAGGTTGGTGGTTTGATTCCTCCATGCCCTATCAAAAATTTGTGACTACAAAAATGACTAAATTCGCATATATATGACTATTAGTAGCTAATTTCCTGTATTTTAGTCATAATTAGCTTAGTCATTAATATGTTAACATCCAGTAGTTTATTTAGTCATGTATTTGGTCATTAATGGTTGCAATCAGTGACTAAATCAGTGACTAAATCAGTAACTAAATCAATGACTAACTCAGTGACTAAATCAACGACTAAATCCGTAGCTAAATCCGTGACTAAATCATTAACTATCAATGACTAAAACAATGACTAAATCAATGACTAAATCATTGACTATCAATGATTAAATCATTGTCTATCAATGATTAAATCATTGTCTATCAATGACTAAATTAATGACTACTAAGTCAAGCTATTAATGACTAGTGAAATATGACTAGCTATAAGATAGTGGAAATTTGCTACTATTAGTCACCGACTCAAAAATAGTCGTTTATAGCCTAATTTTAGTCATTTTTTTAGTCATTAATTTCTCATTTTCTACTAGTGGTCATAGAAAATCCAGTGGCATATAAGCTTGGATATGTTTAAAACATATGAATATGCACATACCAAAGCTCTGTAGTTAGAGATGGATGAGGATTTCCCAGCATATCTTATCAATGCTAGGCTAGAAGAACAGCAGGAAATCATGCAAAAATATTTGAAAGAGCTGAAACTCAAAATCAGGGCGTCTGGTGCACAAAGTGCTCCACGACCGAACACACTAAAGATAATTTTTGACAAGACATTCTTTTTTTTCAAACGAAATGCTTCTGCAACATTTGCCAAGAACATGGAGAGCATACAATGAAATATTTCCCATATAACATGAAGAATGGCAAATCATCTTGGTGCGCAGTCTGTGAGGTAAAAAGTCACTCAACGGCCGACTACCACTTGAACCTGAAGAATCGACAAAACTATTAAGTAGTCTACCAAATGAATGTATTCATGTAGAATAATGATAACATTCCAAGGAGTAATGATCAAAATGAGCCAAATAATCAAATATATCAAGGTCGATGATACGAGCATCGGTTCGACAATCGTCGTGGAGGATTTAGAGGTCAAGGTCAATTTTCTAGAAATCATGACAATCGACCACAATGACCCATCCAGTGTTTTACATGTTATAAAGAAGCACACCGCTATGCAGACTGTCCATACAAGGATAGAACTGATCTAAATTTTTGTACTAGCTATGGTGCGGGGGATCACTCACTAGAAGATTGTCCCACCATGCTTGACAAGATTAATAAAAAGAAAAATGTTAACATCTTGTCATGTGTTCAGAAACATTATGTAATACATACAAAGAACTTACGCATAGTAAATCGACAAGGGACGAAAATCAGAAATGATAACCCACGTATAAGAAAAATTAAAGAAAAAAAGGATTATCCTAATCCAATAAAACAAAAACAATTATATAACGATGCATCAAACATGTTTCAGGAATTTGCTAGAAAGGAAGCAGTCAATGACAGACGACAAAACACACTTGAAGAACTATTCAATTTAATACATAATGATAAATCAGTGTCCCAATTCATTGAATTATTATATAATATGAAGCACAAAAATAATACAGATAAACAAACTAAAAATATATGTAGTTTGAATCAAAAATACAAAAGTGATGTTGACCCACTTTTCGACCTTGAAATTGAAGGATATCATGTTTGACAAGTCATTCTTGACTTTGGTTCACAAGTAAATATTATGACACGAGATACATGGGAACAATTCGGAATACCTTGACTAAACAAGTCAGGCATATACCTCAAATTATCCAACTAAGGACTGCTCGAAACCATTGGGGTTTGGATAAATGTCAATACAACAATAAAAGGCATATCGACTAAGATCGACTTCGAAATTATTGACCCTAAGCAAGGATCCAGTTCCTCCCCAAACCTGGTAGGTTGACCATGGGGAAGAAAAATGAAAGCATCAATATCTTTAGACAAGGAGAGAATAAAATTAAAAGGGAATGGATAGAAATTTATCATCCCCATTCATCCTTCCCAAGGAGAACCATGGAGCAAACCTATTGATGAAGAAGTCGACATTCAACAACTATACCAAATACACAATAATGAAGACTATACTGAACCCAATAATTATGGTGAACTTCATCTAGGGAACTAGAACTCGGTCGGATATAACTCAGATGCAGAATTATACGATTGGGAGATTGAAAATTATGAAACTCAAGAAAGAGGTTGCTATACCATTAAAATTATCCAGAAGAAACCAACCCGACAATGTTTTTCTATATCAACCATTCAAAAAATATTTGAGAAAAGAATAAGGGAATACCCCTCATTAGCACCAATAAAAACAGATAATAAATAGAGTCTTCTATATAAAGAAAGAGAATCACTAGTTATCCATGTAGAAAAACTCTCTAAGAGCCTAGGTGGACATGGCCGACTTCAAATCCTGGTCGAAGCATTTATAGGACAAGCTTCGTGATGGTGGGACACCCATCAGTCGAGACTGCAAACATGGACAAAGCTTTAACTTTGTTCGTAGAAAGATTCAAAGGAAGGAAGCTAACAAAATAGGCACAAATACCTGTCTTCATCCAAGGAAAAGATCCAAAAAATTATATAAGAATATGTGAAACATAGTGGAGAAGACTTGGTTACAAAGACGAATGTATATGGCAACACCTATTTCCCTCAACATTAGATGACCTACCTAACAAGTGGTATAAAATGGAAGAATCATGAGGTGGAAAATTCTTATGGAATGAACTTAGAGAAAATTTCATTAAGGACTTTAGCTTTATATCGGAAGACACAAAACTAGTCAAAGCTACAAACCAGATAAAAACATTTATACAACCAACTACCAACGAGTCGACACAAAATAGTAGCCAACCAAATGCAACATGTTGTAACATTCAATCCAACAAAATACCACAGTCGACAAGACTCCAACTAGAAAATGAATGCACATATGGAAGGAGCTTTCAATGGAAGATCGGTCACCCGAAAACAATCAAACTAGTTAAAACGATATTAAAAATTGAGTTGAGCGACAAAAACGACATCGATCGAATGACAACAGCAGGCTTTCCAGCAACATTTTCACAGTTCAAAGAAGGTAGTCAACATATTAATGAAATTAAAGCACCATAATGGATGGATGCAAAAGTAAAAACTAAAGAAATTCACATTTCTAATGATAATAGACCGAAAATGGCAAAGATTGGTGACTATTGGAGTGAAGAACAAACCACAGATATTGTCAACTTATTAAAATAATTTCAAGATGTATTAGCACAAGAATACAAATACCTAAAAGGGTTAGTAGCATAAATAGGCGAGATGAAGATAGACATCAATCCTGATGCCCGATCTGTCAAGAAAATACCTTATAAGTTAGCACATAAGTATAAAGAAATAGTCAAAAAGGAGATCGACAATATGATTACAGCTGGAATAATTTACCTCATCGACCAGTTAGAATGGGAAATCTCAATTGTCATCCAACCAAAAAACCCCAACCCGAAATCCACCATAGTCGCAACCCACATTTTATCATTTACACCAACCTTCCAAAACCTTCCAGTCAATGAGGAAGAGAGAGGACTACTTTCTCTAGGAGGTAATCAAGCATCCTTAGATGCCAAAATAGACAATCTCATGGAAGATGAAGGAATTGACAATCCTGTTGACCCTCAAACAGAAGTCAAAGACTCCATACCGACAAACCTTCCAACCACCCCTCTAACTCAAGACCAGTCACCGTCACCAAAACCACCAGAATGAGATTTTTATCCAAACCAACAACCACCATATTCACCACCATTAGAACCACAAACAACCACAAACCCCACCCCAAAAACCCAACAAGAAAATCCTACCACAGCAGAAGTTTAGTCGACCAGGAATCGACTAACTGAAGAACACCAATCACCACAACAAAAACTAACATCAGTATGGACAGGATCAGAAGTGGTCCGTAAGTCCAAGCACAAAATCAAGAGAAAGGGGGAAAATAAAAAAGAAGAACATCAGAAACAACAGACATTGCAACAATCCACCTTCATCAACTGGGATCAACTTCTGCAGTCGAAACACCAAAGCTAAGATGTGGAGAGTTGGATCAACTCCTGGAAGCACTCACCAAAGAAGACTCAAAAAGAAAATCAAGCAAGACAAGAAATAATTGAAAAAATGAAAATAGAACAAGTCAAATTCCTGACTAAATGCAATACTTTGACACAAACAGTGATACCAGGGATGACAAAGATCGACACTGACAAACCATTGCAAAGAGCATAACAATTATTTGAAAGTGTCATGTCAAACCTACAGACATAGTTGCATATCAAGAGAAACAAGGAAAAGGAAGAAACTTCTATACTTCTAAGCTAACAGTACACAACATTTTTTGAGGCACACAAGGTACTGCAGGACCATTTGGAAGAGCCAGTCACCATGGAAGAAGTCCTACGGATTTGGTTCACCTACTATGGACAGGTATTCTAGCAGACTCTATAGACTTGTGAGCACATCCAGAAATTAGAAAAACAACAAGGTCTAGATGAAAACATGCGTAGACCAATCCAAGACCAAATAATGTTAGAAACAGTAAAGCTAGAAAAGATAGAAAAACAAGAGCATCAATGGACGAACCAAGAACTCCCAAGCATTAGCACACTCGACAAGATCTTCCCAAAGATGAAAATATTATTTGATATAGAAGATGAAAAGGCTCAGTCGTTGGGACCCAACTTGGAAAACATAACATACTTTTCCATTCAAGAGAAGATGTTGACTCTGTCAAGCCTCACAACCTTGACAATCGATATCCAAAATGCTCTACGCAGATGGGCAGAATTTCAACACCAACTTGCCATCAAGGCAGAAGCTATTTTAGAAGTTTGTTTTCAGAAATGGACATCCATTCCTTTACACAGCGAGTGAGGACAAATCAAATGCAATAACTATTTCTTACAACATATTTTTAAGTGCATCCCCTATTTATTTGGGATGAATAAAGATTTTGTTCCCGGGGGAGATGTTGGAGGAGCTATTCGGTGAGATGACTAGTCAAATTAACTGACTAATCAGAGATTAGTTTGGCCTCCCAAGGTCATGTTGGTTGACCAAACCGACAAGTAGTTATTCATAATGGTTTTGTAATCATATATATTAGGTTGTTGAGCCAGTTAATAACTTGGTTCAGTTTTGTATATGTATGGACCCTCATGTGATTCTATAATATAATATGTTACTCTATTACCTATTTGTCTCTCTTGTCTCTGTATGTTTATATGATTCTTATGTGTATTAGTGATAACCGTATGTGATCTTTGAGATTACAACAAAGTTCATCTGAAGGAGAAAACAAACCAAGAATCTAAGGAGCTTTGAAGGTCTGGTAGTAAAAACCCTCCTGATGGCATAAGGAAAGGTCTATCGTAATACTCCTTAATACCACAATAACTTCCTAAGGTTTTGCGACATGTAAAAATTTGACAGCTAGGGTTTAGTACGAGTCTCTTGGGGTTTGAAAGGTCAATACTTAATGACTCATACAACATCCTTTCCATTACTATTAATTCAACTAGGCTGCAAAAATGAAGTACATTGATTTTAGTAGCATATTCCATACCTTTGTCTAAACCTTATTTTATGTGCATAGTCAATAACGCCAAGCCTTCTCTCTAGAAAGACTTTAGGCTCATGTTACTTAGGCACTAAATTATACCTACAAAGTTAATATATTAAAACCTTTAGGTTTGTAAAACAACTAATGTTAAATCAAATAATATAGAAATTTATACCACAGTATGTAAGGGTTTAAAAGTTACCTCTTGTCTTGGGAACACCAGGCTCCTTCAGTGGACTCTTCAGAAACAATAAGTTCATTCCTACATGTACCAAATAGTAACTTATGCATTAGTCATATTGACTAAGTAAGTCCATAAGTCCTCCCTAATGCAGATGTGGTTTCCAATCATTCAAAGGGTACCAATTAACTATTTTACAAAATCAATTCATTTTATAATGACAAGTAGTCTAAAACAAAATTCTAGCAATTTTTGTTACACAACATTAGTATTCGTAACTTAAATAATAACTAAGTAATCCTATCCCTTGAAGATCATTGTATAGTAAATCCAAATTTTCATATAGTAAGTAAATACATTTTTTTTATTACAATTTTTTTTTGGGATGTTACATGTGCTATTAGAGAGAGGTTTCAACACTAGGCCTGAAAGGATCACTTGCTTATAAGGAAAAATAGTATACTGATTTTTTTTTCTTTTCTTTTTGTAAAACTTCCAGATAAATACAAACTTGTTTCGTAGAAAATGGAAAATGCTAAAGCCTCTACTGAGAATGGTCCTCAACATGAAAATCCTGACAACTTTTATGTGGATCTGAATAAACCAGAATTAATAGAAACAGTCAGAGAACTGAAGGATGAGCTTCAAACTTTGAAACAAGATTATCAAAGAATTTTAGAACTGAATGAATATCTTTTGGACAAAATGAATAGATAGGAAAAATATAAACGGTGTATTATTGAAATTGATTCAAAAAACACTTCTTATAAACATAAGGGGAAGAGATACAAATATCATGACAATGAATCATCCTCAGGGATCAAATCAAGGTCATGAAGGGAATGACATAGATATATAAGTGACAGCAGTGACAATGACCGAAAACCTAGGAAAAAGAAATATAAACCCTAGGAGGATATTTTTAAAGAGTTCAAGAAAATAAAACCTCCCATGTTTAATGGAGAAGTAGATAATGGAGGGAAGCAGAAGCCTAGTTGTTAGGCATGAATAAATAGTTCTAAATATACAATTACTCTGACAGACTAAAGGCCAAAATGGCTATTTACAACTTGACCAGGAAAGCTGACATATGGTAGCAATATATTAAGAGCGTCAAGAACCTAAAGGATAAGTACTTGACTTGGAGGTTTTTTAAGAAATAATTCGAGAGAAGGTTTCTATCTAAACAATATTATGAGGACAGAGCCAAGAAATTTCATGACTTAAAACTCAGCTCCATGTCTATGAATGAACTGAGCAACAAATTCTTAAGTCTACTGAGATACATACTATTATCACTCCAAGAAATCACTCCTTGAATGTAGAAGGGTGTAAGCTTGGTAACTTAAATAAATCAATAATGTGGAGGAAAAGAGGATCAAATAGGTTGACATTATAAACTCACATTCATTTAGAAATACATCAATCACTTGAAAGACCAAGGCTTTCAACTATGCAACTCAAAAGGTTTTAATCAAAGTGTAGAAACATGGAGAAGACTCATTAAGCTAGCATAAAATACTTATACAACAGCATATGTAAATGTCCATACATAACAAGTGAATGCTTGCAGCTTTAGCTTATGAATGCACTGATAAGATAACAACTATCAGGGATTAAGACAAACATCAGAAGCAAAATATTTAAGTCTAGTATATCAACGAAGATATAGGATGTGATCCTTCTGTCATTGAATATACATAAACTTGGAAAGAAAATAAATGGAAAACTAAGCAAACATAGTGAAAGAAGCTCGATGCCAAGATATATTAATGGACATCTCCAAAAGGTGAAAAGTACAAGTCTTCAAGAAATAGAACCACAGTCTTCAGACTTTTTCCTCCTCTGTGATACTCTATTTCACCCTTTATATAGAAATATTACAAGCTTATATAGATCCATAATAAATGTATCTCATAACCAGTTCACGTATATATAGTTTGTTGAAGATATCCAACTCAAATTCGAAATTGTGAGGTGGCTGGAAAAAATAGAGTATACACTTTCTGGAAATATGGTGCTCAAATATTCACCTATATTTTACAAATAAAAATATATATTGGGAAAATGAGAGAGGTTATGTAAAATAAGCTCATGATTATGAAATACCTCTTTTATTTTCTAAAAATACTCTTCCAGCTGATTATAACCTGTCTCCCAAAAAAGTGACTAAAACAGGAAAATCCAGATTTCCAAATCTAGTCATATTCCTACATTTTAGGATTTGATCTCTAGAATATTTGTATTGATAAAATGAAGTGCCACCTGCACAAATGGATTATATTTGATAATATATTTTATTAATCATCATCATATTCTCATAAATACACTCAACCAAGTCAAATTTGACCTTTTGACCAAAATAATACATTCTGGAAAATTTCTGAAAATAATGCCTCATCTTGCAGGGGACTTTTGACTACCTTCCCAATACCTAAATGCATATGTGAAAGTACCACTGGAAAGCTAAGGATTTATAGTTGTCACTCAACTATTTGATCATGCAAAAAGGCCTTTCTGTGGCTGAGAAAATTGAGTTTTACCAAGGCAATTTATCATTTGAAAAACCTGCGATTTCGGTGGCTAAGATAGCCCTGAATTTTATATTTAAGCTTCCGAAAGCTAGGATTTCAGTGGTTAATGAATAGTTGAAATGTCTGCATAAGCCACTGAAACCTTAGTTTTGACCTTTTTGAATAAAAAACATAATCCAATGTTTTTCAAACTTTATTACATATATAAAGCTCTAAAAAATGAGCCAAAATAAATTTAAAAATTTATTTTTCAATGACTTCCTATCACCTAAAATAAACAAACTTGACTATTTTATTTGAGGAGATAACATATGGATCCTACTCAGGGATGGAAGCCTCCCTGTGAGGTTCCAAGAACCACATATATGATGCCTTTCCTGGACAAACAAAATACAGAACCTAGTCTAGTGTTCCATTGGGCATGGAGTCTTTTAGCCTGTGCAACTGATCTCTGTACACCTTCAAAAACTGCCATCCTACCTTTATTCACATAAACTGACTAATATTTCTACTGTGAACTAGAAGAAAATAAATGCTCAGACAACGAGATTATTTCCTACACTACCCTACTCCAACCGGTTCTGCAATTGGTTAAGTGAATGTTGACTTTTGTAGCAACCATTCAAGCAATTTGAAAATTGAAGAAACATTGTCTCCATCATTGATCCATACCTGATGCGTGAAATGAATCAATAGTGATAAAAAGTTATTCACAAAACCAAAATCATTTGGAAATACTGATAAAATAAAAAAATATGAATTCTTCATGTTCTCTGAAATGTATGAGTCTATGTAAGATGCCACTGGATCTTGGAAACTGATATCAGAAATCTGTTGGTCTTCATGAAAAAGTTGCACCTCAATTATTTCTTTTCTACCAGAATATTGATGACTTTCTTGTTCTTTTTTTATCAGCTTGTGGTCATCAAAAACTATGACCTCCTCTTCAGAATAGTGCTCAGAAGATAATGATAAAGCAGTGTTTGAATGACAAATATTATGATCAGCAAGAGATATGTAATTACCTATACAATCATAGGTTATCATAGGTTTTAATTCGTTTTCAAACTAATTAAAATATTTACATGAATACCTGTCTCTGGAATACTCTGCAAATGTTGAAGAATTTGGTTCACAATCCGAAGAAAACTTACATGCTCGCTGTTGTTCCAAATATTCTTCAAACTCGTTACTTGGCTGCTCAAAATCTGAAGTATACTGAAATTCTACTTTCCCATGTGCTTACATCTTTTCAAATAATTCTTGACCTCGGATCCTTCTAGAAGCATGGATGTTCCCCTCTACCTCTTGAGCATTTTCAAACAAGCTCCTTAATGATGAAGATTTCCTTTCTAGTAGAAGAGGGGAAAGTTTTGAATGAATACCCATAACATAATATACCATGGCATTTGTCTCTGTAGGATGGATCTCCAAAGGCATGCCATAATAGCTGTTATAAGACCTTCAATTGAAGACATACAAAGCTTCACCTCTCTTTCTCTTCAAAGCATAAAAATCAGCAAGGTATGAATCTAGTGATTTGTACTCACCCCAATATTTCACAAAAGCATTAGAAAACGCGATCCAAGAACCAATGGAGTCAGCTCTTAGACTCTTAAACCATGCAACAACATATTTGATCAAATACTTAGAGAAATATCTCATGATCACATCCTCATGAATAATCTAAAAACGATCAACAAAATCCTCAAAGGATTCCAAATGCTTCTCTGCTGAAACTTGATTTTCTCCAGAAAACAAGGGAAGATATTCATAACAATCAAGAGGATAAGGACGAAGGAGATAAAGCATCCTCAAAGGCTTGAACATCTTCATCCTAATTTTGATTTGAAAGGATGAAGGCTGATCATGAGGGATAGCAAGTTGTTGACAAGGTTTAGAACCAATGGCAAGAGGAGTTGAAATCTGACAAGGTTTTAAATCAATTTTGATTTCTTCAAGGTTACATGGCTGATCAGATTCTGAAGGAAATTGAATACATTGGCCATGTTTATCAATGGGCTGAGGCAAAAATACTGATTAAACATTTATAATGCAAGTAGGATGCAAATATTCTTCTAAAGATGGATTGATTAAAGAAGGTTGATAATCATCAACATATACAAAAAAAAGGATAATTCTTTTAACATGTGAAGGGAAAAGTATGAAGGAGCTGATAAAGAACAATAGTAGCTCATAAAGAAAACTAAAAAGTTGATACCTAGATTTACAATTTCGTTTCTTCATCTTCTTTGAATCGGATTCTCCCTAGTGGAGTCTTGAATGTGGAGTCACTAGGAAAATGATTACAGCCAAATTTTATGTCTGTCTCGTGTCTGCTATCAAGAAATAGATCTATATTGTTCTCCCAAGGAAACTCTGCTTTCACTTTTGATCCCTGGCAATGGTGCCGTTTTGTTATCACTCCAAGAAATCACTCCTTGACTATAGAAGGGTGTAAGTTTGGTAACTTAAATATACCAATAATGTGGAGGAAAAGAGGATCAAATTGAATGACATTATAAACTCACATTCATTTAGAAATACATGAATCACCACAAAGACCAAGGATTTCAACTATGCAACTCAGAAGGTTTTAATCAAAGTGAGGAAACATGGAGAAGACTCATTAAGCTAGCATAAAATACTTATACAACAGCATATGTAAATGGCCAGACATAAGAAGTGAATACTTGCAGCTTTAGCTTATGAATGCACTGATAAGATAACAACTATTAGGCATTAAGACAAACATCAAAAGAAAAATATTTAAGTCTAGAATATCAACGATGAGATGGGATGACTTAGAATATCAACGATGAGATGGGATGACTGTTAACCCAAAAAATATGCCACTAAGCTCTCAATGGCCTACGCCACCCAAGGACACCATCTCACGACCCTCATATCCCTCCATTATACCCCCACACCCTCAAAATAGCCTAAGGATGAAGAAAAAGGGCTAAAAACCCCAAAAAGGATCCCAAAATAGCCTCGCATGAGCTAAAGCCCTCAAAAAGGGGATAAAACCCTGAAAGGGGCTAAAGTTAGGGTGGAAGGGGCTAAAAGGCCCAAAAAGAGGCTAAATCCCTGACCAAGGGCTTAAAACACTAAAACCCCTTGGAAAAGCTATAAAAGGAGGGTGGGGGGTCACTCTCAAGACACTTCTCCCTTTGCCTATTGTTATGTTGCCCATGGATGCTTTGAGACCTTTGCCTCTCAAACCACCCACACTCCCTCTCCTCCATCTCCATATCCATTAATCCATTGCTCCCCATCCAAGAGAGAGAGAGGTGCTTCCACAAGATTGGGCATGGTTGCCCATTTCCACTAGAGAAGGCATAATTTGTCTTGCATGTTTTGTTTATTTGCTTTATTTGCTTTCTAACCCTTGTTTCCATTTGCAGGTTTTACCATAGATTAGGATTTGTTTGCAGGTTAATGGAGGCATAACCCTAACCACTTGTGTGTAGAGGGGTTCACCATTGCTCCATCTTCTTCTTTATGTTCTGTTGTTAGCTTAGTTTATTGTTATTTCTGTTTTGTTTTATTTTCTGCTTTTCCCATCCATGCAGGAACCTACCCTTCTATCCTATAGATAGAAGGGAGCCATTCCTGCCCTTGTAGTAGGGAGACATCCTTGCTACAGAAATGGCGACCATACCAGGTCAATCCCACAGGATCCCTAGGCTAAATTTTTAATTTTTCAATTTTTTTAAATTTTACCCTAGTTTTTCATAAATTTCTTGTTAAATCCATCTTAGATTCAGTTTATTTCCTGTTTTAAGTACTACCAAAGCCTCTTCTAGGCAAAACCGAGTTAGGTTGACCACAGTACAATTTACTGTCAGCCAGATCTGACTCTGTCTCACAAAAAAACCCCAATCCGAAGCAGGGCGCCCATATCGGGGCAAAAGGTGAGACTGGGGCACACTTAATGGGAAAACAGGTGCACCCAGGGTGCACTTAATCCCCCAATAAGTGCGAATTAAGCCCAGAAACTCAGTTCATGACTGTTTCTGCATTCTTTGCGACCCCCTCACTCATTTCTAAAAAAAGCTTATGGCCCCCTCGCCAGATTTGATCAGAAATGTGCAGCCTGTCAAACAGAACTTTAATTTCAATTTAATAGAGAGAAAATTTCAGTTTCAGAGGACTGTTAGGGTCGCCCAGCTACCTCTATCCACCATTGCAAGTCAATTTCAGTTTCTGCTTTCAGTTTCTGCAATTTATTTCATAAACAATGTGTAAATGCCAAGTAAAGGTTAATGGATAATTAAATGAACCTAGCCTAACTAAAATCAACTTAAAAACATATTGTCTTTCTTCCCCTTCCTCCTCTACCTAGTCATCACCCTCCGGGGTATTCTGGGATACGACGAAGGGCAAGCTCGTATATATCTAGGAACACTACTGTATTGTTCCAAACCATTAAAACCAGGTGACCTGGAAGGTAGAGGGGGTAGAGAAGGAGGGCTTCTCACGGTGCTAAGCGTCCTCCCTGTTGACCAACCTAGCATTCGGGAGGTGACCTAAGGATCTACGAATGGGCTTAGTCCCATTGTGCTGAGAGCCCAGAACCTTCTCTTGGTTGAAGAGGAATATCAGTGTGAGGTAGACATCTAGTTAGGCCAGCAAACATTTAGGGTTAATCACTGTATTTGTTAACAATTTTTTATTATTTATGCTTGCATACACAAACACAATGACATGAAATATACCATGATGAATTCATAAACCATTTGCAGCAACCAAGTACCAAAAAAACAAACAAACAAATACACCATACCAGCTAGTTAACCAAACTCAATTCATGACGATGAGTAAGCCTTAAAATTTACTAATTTACACTAAGTACAAACAATTCTGCAGTCTTTGAGGACATAAGTCCCTGACTGCTTCAACTATGGGAAGTACTTGGGCTTTGCCCAGAAACTCATTGTGAGGAGTACTATAGGAACCCCAAAGTAGCTGGCCGCTGAGAGGAATTGCCAAGTGAAATGGGAAATGACCCGTTCCAATTGAGTAGAAACACCTGTGAGGAAAAAAGCTAAGCGCTGTCTTCTAGCAGTCTTGGTGGCCGAGTGACCACTTGCAGCTAATAGGAAGCCACTGAAACCGGGGTCCAAACATCATTCCCACCAAGTTTCAGACATAAATCTAACACAATTGATCCTCCATGATATTCCTCGCACCTAAGAGGTGAACCACCACCATTTGGACCACTCAATCGACACTATCAAAGCCACTCTCAGTAATCTCCCACACCATCAGAGGGCCACACAACCTCTAATTCTGATTCAAACCCATATCAGTATAAACCAGGCCTCCATACTGCACCATCAAGCCCCATGGCTAGTGCAAATCTGAATCCATTTTTTGGCCTAACCTTAGCAAGTGGACACATGTCCACATCACAACCTATCACTCACAACCTGGCAAGTGGCCCAAGCACAGTAATGTAGAATGTCATCAGTCAGCTGCCACCACTGATAGTGACAAGCCAAGCTGGCCCACTTGCAGCACACAGGGGCAGTGGCAATGTCCCCACCACTCATACTACCCCACCCACAACACTTGGGGGCATTGGCCCATTTGCAATGGTGCCACCGAAAGCACCCCTAGCGGTGCAGATGCATTATGCACCTACAAACCCCACCACCATCGTAGCTCCATCCCACATCAACTTGGGGTCAAATATGCCCTTCATGGCTCATCTTAACTTGCCTGATTTGGCTTGATTAAAAAACGACCTCATCCACCACCAAGATTTTTGGCCACCCATGCCAACTAAGCTGCCATCATACATCCCCAAGTTTGAAGGCAAAGCAGCGGAATGTCCCCAAAACCACATAATGACATTCCATCTATGGTGCTCATCCAATAGTATCGTAGATGACTCCATCAGGTTGAGGCTATTCCAACGCACGCTTATAGGTGCTACGGCCAAATGGTACATTGAGCTACTGCAATCCAAGTATCCAGACTTCAACTCCCTAGCCTTCATGTTCCTACAGTATTTCCAACTCCCTGTCAGATATTGTGAGGGGGTGGAGATCCTGCTATCCTGCCATCAAAGCACTGCCACTCATATAATTGATCATATCCATGAGTGGCGGCGACGTTGTAGCCTATGCAAAATCCAACTTGATGACAGGATCTTCTTGGATTGGTTCCTTAAAAGCTTCCTCCCACCCATAGCAAAGGACGTCGCGTCTGAAATTCCTCAATCTGAAGAAGAGGCCATACTAAAAGCTCAATAGTTTGACCTTATCTATGCTCATTCTGGATACCTATACACCATCATTCCAAACGCTGCCCATCTAAGTACCTCCTATCATGATGCACCGGGGGCATCCCATGCTGCAGACGACATCATAGGATCGGTCTCCCAACAACCACAGCCTCGATCGACACCACCTACCATTACACCACAACCAAGCAACACTGCTAATGTTTCTTACCAAAACCAAGCTCCAAACTACGCAATAATGATGTCCCAGTCTGGAGCAACAACTTCCTATGCACAACCTGCACCACCGCAGTAGGCTTAGGCCATGGCTTAGACAACACAATAGTATGTGGGGAAAATTCCCACATTTGTGGCACCACCACCTCGACAAATCTACTATGCACCGCAAGTGCAACCATTTCAAGCCCCTGCCCCCACTCCACCCGCTCCATTGGGACAAGTGTTTGCACAACAAAACCGTCCCAACTAGCCTACCCCCAACAATCAACAAGGGCAAGATCAAAATAATCGGCCCTGAAACCAAGGTAACAACCAACCGCAGGGAGGCGGTCAACAACTAAACCCTCCCAACAATGCCATTGCAAACTGACCAGCCCAAAACCTCCCACAACAAAATGCACCAAGACGCAACGCTCCATTGCACACAAACCAATCGTGCACACTCTGTGATGTTTATGGGCATTACACATTTGAGTGTCCCCTTATGGCTCGTGCTAAGTAAGCCATTCAAAACGAGGCCAAACAGGCTGCCAACGTGGAAAATCAATCCCAACCCAACCCAGAACCACAAGGACCTCCCCACGTAGTGCTTCAAAACCCACTACCAGTCCAAGGATTGGTGGAAACCGCACCCCCTCCCCAACCCAACCCAAATGCTCCGGGGTCACCTCCCACGGCCGAAACAGGTGTTCACCACCTGCTAGCCATGACGACTGAAGAGGTCAACTTGCAAACCTGACGGAATCAGTATGGTACCACCACCGAACCTGCTGACTCATCAGCAACATCCACATCTAAGATAGTCAAACTACCTCTTTAGTTATCCTCGTTCCGGTGCCCCCCCATACGTAGAGTCGTCAATAATGCCACAACTAGAGTTGCAGTCAGCTATAGCATTGTGGATGATTTGGCCCAAATTCCAACCACCATGTTTGTTCTTGAGGTACTTAAAACGTGCCCAACACAGCGGAAAGCCTTGTTATCCGCCTGTTGCAGCTGCAACAATTTCCCAAAATTCTAAAAAAATTTAGGACCCTCCTCTACTTTGAATTAGTTTGATTTTCATCCTTATTTTGTAGTCTAATGATTTTTGGAATGTTTTCAAGTGCTTGGGTTGCTCTATCAATCGATATGATGTCTTCCTTAATGCTTAAAATAATCCCATGCATAATCAAGCTTATCGTTGCCTTTTGAATACCTTTGAAGCCATTTGGGATCGAAAGTTGGTTTATTTGAATTTCCCGCCATTGTGGAGGTCTTTGCATTGTCTTTTTCCACCGTTGCGGATGGTTTTTGGTTCTATGTTGGAAGGTATGATTATTTACCTATCCGCCGTTGTGGACGCATCTTCGCTTCTGGCTTCCGCCGTTACGGATCAGTTCGGACTTGATTTTTTTGGTTTTTTTTTAGCTGTGTATCGGAGCCTTTTACCATCGCTCTCTCCGCCATTGTGGATGGTGTTTTGTTGTGAGTGTCCGCCGTTGCGGAAGAGTTTAAGCTATCATCCCCCGATCCTAAAATCCATCCGATGTCTGATCATTGGGTTTTGTTTCCCCTTACCTGTTCGCCATTGCGGAGGAGGTTTCGTTTGTCTTCCGTTCAACTAAGCTTCCGACGTTCAATTGTTAGTCTTTTCTTTTCCCATCACTGTGAACGGATGTATTTTATATTTTTCCGCTGTTGCGGAAGGGTTTAAGGTTTCACCCTCCGATCCGAAGTTATTTCTCGTCCAATTCAAAACCCGTCGCACGTGCGAGTCTTTGTTATACACGGGAACAGCATTGGGTTTTTTCTATTGTTTTATTATGCTCAAGCTGTCGTGATCATCCTGTGCTGTAGCCCCCCGAAGCTTGTGGACCACCGTGCCGGTACTCACACCTAGGTGTCAATTGAGGAAGCCTTACTGTTTTCACCTCGTCAGTTACGCGTTGTTTCCAGGTAGGCCGTTCTTGCCATACCTCGTTCTGTTCAATGTTTTTGGTGATGTTTGCTGCAGTTAGGTGTTTTACCAACCCTTTTTCACATACGTACGGGGGTCTACCCATGGTTAGGTTTTCCGTAGTCATTTCTTCTTGTCCGCCCTGCGTTTTGCGCCTATATATCGGGGATTCTTTTGTGGAACCACTATTCGCGGTTGGGGGGCATTTTTTTTTTAACCCGCGAAAGAATTGTTTTGGACCGTGGCCTTTGTTGGCCATCCCCGCATAGAGTAGATGGAGGCTTGGTGCAGGCGGCCATTTCACCGCCTGCACCTAGCTGCCCCAAGTGTGATGATGAGAAGTAGGGGGAGGGTTTGTAGTGTTTTTTTTTTTGCATGTGGTGGTTTCCCCTTTGTTGAGTAAAAAGATTTATTTTTGCCCGCACCCTTGAGCATCTGCTTTGCCGTGCCGTTCTGTATCCCTAGCTAGTTGAGTGTGATCTGCTGCGGGTTGTGGTTTATTAACCTAAAATGCAGAGGTGTAAGCACCATAGACGTCGCGTGTAGTTTTAGCCGTTTTCCCAGTACAACAGAGTGGAGGTAGTCCCCAAAGAGAGCGAAATGTATAGCTGAATTAATGTAATTATCTTCCCACGAGCAGTATAAGTCATTGCTGATTTTATCCTTGCTAAAGCTATGTCGTCAAAGATGTTTGATGTTGGAAAAATACATTTGCACCTTGCATTTGAGATACATGCATTTGCTTTACGAATTGTTTTTATGGGAGGAAAGCCTCATTGCGAAATAATGTAGATTTAATGCCGACTCAAGTATGATTGATAAAGTTTTAGTATCATGCAGCAGTAGTATATTTCCCACTTTATTGCACGGGACTGAGTTTTCTTCATGCTAGGTATAGATAAGGTCATGGACTACTATGCACTAGTTTCAGTAGTTCTGATAGTCAGGGCAGTTTTGGGTTGTACATGCATGCATTTGTTTCTCTACTTGCTATCACATTAAACACATGAAAATGGCACTTTGCATATGGATGTAATTTTATTGCAGTCTAGAAGATGGTCGATGGGATGTTTTAATATCATACAGAAAAGTTTTGCGTCATGCTAAGATATAGACAAGAGCACTAAATAGTGTGCATTTGGTCAGTCAAGTTGTGCAAACTTATATCTTAGTTTCATCGACTAGTTGCTGCCATGGTATACCTAGAAAGAATAAAATGTTGCACACTGTCATGTAAATGTATGCACCTTGAATGTCTTAATATTACAAAGTTATATATGGCAGGAAGAAGTCTAGTCCACCATGTCCAAAAGACAAAAGAAGAAGGCCCCAGTGGTGGAAGAAGTACTAGAAGCAGAAGTTGAAACAAAGACTGAATACATATATGAAGACACCCAATGTGTTTCTGGTGTTGAGCCCGAGTACAAATGGGGTGAAATATACAGATTGATTTCCCGTACGGAGGTTCCCGACACGGGCCTCCAAGAAGAGTCTATCTATGCTAACATAGAGAAGTATTCTATCATGAAAGTTGCCACCAGATCAGAGCTGTTCCCATGCTCTGAGGTAATTGGATGGATTTTGCCCCATGTAAACACAACTACAATGATCATAGGAAACGTTGAAGGACAGGGCTATGCTGCATTTAGCCCTGGATATGTGGCGTTGGCCTATCACCTACCAGAAGCCCAGGTTTTCTTATCTGACGATTGGCTGGACAGCATCAGAATGGACCTAGTGGAAACTCTTAAGAAAATGCTCTTGCAAGGAAAGCTTTACCGATATAGATAGAACAACCAGTATGATACAGCGAGCTTGAGGCCTCCCTACAGGTTTATAGCTCTGATGCTTAATAGGATCTTTGGGAGAGCTCATGGCAGACTCTTCAAGATTGAATGGATACCCATTATTTTTCATGTGGCAACCCAAGGAACAGTCTTCATTTGGGCCAGCCTTGTATCAAGCAGTCTTTCCTCTTGCTTGGCCACAACCTTGGGAGGAGAAGCTCAGAAAAGGTCTGAGTTTTACATGAGTTCAATATTGATAGATTGAATATTGTGTAACCATCCCTTGCCCGATCTCAAGTGTATCTGGGACAGGGAAAGAATGCCTATGTATAATGCTTATAGACCATTGTGGGCTCACTAGTACCATAGTCATTACAGAGAGGTCTGTGAGCACTTCATTATGCCACTCTACACACTCATTTTTTGGAAGGAATGTGACTGTATGTCAGAAGGTGCCATGCAGGTAATAGAAGAACATGCAGACTATTTCTTGACTGACAATGGCATGTATTTCAGAATGTTCGGAGGATCGAAGACACCTTTATTGCTGCCCAAATATGCAACGGATTATATAGTCCATAAAGAGGCATTCAGGCAGGTGTTCATTGACGAAATAGGTAGTTTCTTGTTCCAACACAAGAAGACTGCATACCCTCCTTTACCATTCAAGCTAGGTAGCTACAAATTCACCAGGGTGAAACAGGCTGCCGAATTCATAGAGGAACTAGGGAAGTTCCATTTTGGTGATATGCCTTTCCGAAGGAATGATGCTCATGGTAAAGTGGTGGAACACTGTAAAGAGCATAAAGTGTTTTTCGAATATACCCATCATTTCGATAAGGAAGGATCTGTCTTTCGGAATTCCCCAAACATGACGGCACCAAACAGAAGATTTAAGAAGAAAATCACTACCATAGGTGGGAAAGGTGATGAACAGAAAAGGGCTGAAGAAGGGGCCAAAAGGAGAAGGGAAGAAGCCTAGAGGTTGGAAAAGGAGGCTGCAGAATGGATGCAGATGGGAGAAGAAGAGAAGAGGAAAGCTGCCCAAGAAGCAGTTGAGATAGCAAAAGAGGCAGCCAAAGAAACAGAGGAAGCAGCCAGACAAGCAGCTGAAGAAGCAAAGAGAAAGCTGGATGAGGAGCTTCAAAAGCAAGAGGCCGAAAGAATAAAGTTGACACAACAGTCAGTTTCTAAAACAGCAGCAGGGAAGACCCAATAGGAGGAAAACCCCAAGGTGCAGACCTCTCAAGTACCCGCTACTAGCACCCCTTTGGCCCCTACATTCCAGCTAGTGCCTTTCATCCAGAAAAAGGGAGAAGAAGTCCCCGACTTCAATACTGTCTATTATGATAGGGATACCAAGAGAATAATGAAGAGGACAGAAAGGAAGGTAGAATCAGAAGGAATGGCTAGAAAAATGATAACAGATACGGCTGTCATGCTAGGGACAGACCTAGATCCAAGGCTTACCCTGAGGGTCGGGACTGCAATACTACATGCCTCAGAGGATAACATAGACAGGGTAATGACTGAAATGGAGTCATACAAGAAATATTTTGCTCAGCTGAAGGATACCCTGAAGAAAGAGAGAGTGGAAGGAAACAGGTTAAAGCGGAAATTTGAACACTTATAGAGGGAGATGAAGATTGCTGAAGCTGAAGTGCAGGCCCTACATGTATAGAGACAGGCTCAGGAGACTACACAAGAACACCTTGAGCAAGTGCAAGCAGAAGATCAATAATTGAAGAAGGAGAAGGAGCAGCTATTGAAAAAGGTGGAGGAGCTAGAAGAGAAGTAGAATATCATCTTGACAGCCAATGATATGCACTCCCACGATCTGAGAAAGGAACATCAGGAACACATCTCTTCGTTGATCCAGCCAGTCAAAGAACATATCTTGGCTCAGAAAGCTAGAATGCTCCAGCTACAGATTGCTCTAGAGGAGGAAAGGTGTAAGGTCCTTCAGATTGACACCCGGTTGGGGGAAATCATGGAGACCTCCTCCTACTTCATCGAAAGATCCCAGGAGGTTCTTGAAGTTTTAAATGCTAGAATGGCAAGGCTAGAGAACAATGTGGAGACTCCAGTAGAGCTACCAGCCAAGGACCATCAAGCCTTGAAAAGAGATCATGACCTAGTAGAGTTCGCTGTCAGCACCACGGAAGACTTCAAAAAGACCGTCAAAAGGACACAAGAAGCATGCTCAGAATACTTCAAGAGGCTCCTTAATACATTCAACCGATGTCAGACAGATGCTGAACATAAGTTTGATGAGTTCCCAGACCATGAAACCTTCATAGAGATATTGCAAAGGAGGTATCAGGATGCAGAAGCCAGAACACAACAAATCAAGGCCATTGATGACCTGGTTTTGAAGAATGAAGTGGGCCACCCAGTTGTTAGTGTGAGATTCTTGGAATATCAGCTACGTTTGAGCCCATCAAGGGTCGAGGCTATCAAGAATCAAGCCGAGAAATTTGAGATAAGTATTCAGCTTTTGGAGCCTAGCACTTTTGAAGGCATCGCTTGTGAAGCTGCAGCGTCGAGGAAGTTCCTAGAAATCCAAGCGGGGCCCTCTTCTTAAGGGATGAGTCACCTTTGTATTTTGTAATATTTTGTAAAGGCGTTGGAAGAAAGTAAGCATTGGGAAAATGAAAGGTTGGGAAGCCCAAAGGCTACTTTGGGCAGCCCAACCATTTCACTCTTTTTGTATAAATGTAATAGACAAAGAAGAAAGAAAGGGGCTTTTTCCCAGTGTGACTGGAGGACATATTGTAAGAAGAACTATTTCATTTTGCAATAAAAAATTACAGTTTGCCTATTGGAGAAAGAGATGTGAAATTTCCTAATGTTATGCAATGGATGGTGGAAAGATGAACTACTTTATTTTTCAGCTTGTGTCCATGAATCGTGAGATCGTTCTAACTTTATGACCTAAGTCTTGTTGAATGATTTCTGATTTATTTCCTGGAAAATTCACCAAGAGTAGTGTATGTTGCTTATATAATAGTTAGCTATCTGATTGTTAAAATACTTTTCTCATTCTTTTGTTATAAAGATGAATATCAGCTATCTATAATTTCTGTTTATAATACATTGATAATACACATTACTCACAAATAATCACTTTATTGGCTCCACAGGGATAGATAGATAGATAGATAGATAGACAGGTGGTTAGATAGTTATTTGATTTATTTCATGGTTGCATATTGATTTAGATGCCTGTGAGCCGTAAGACGAGAGGTAAAAACCTGCGCATCACTTTGTGTAGTTCCTTTAATCTTTATCACTCTCCATTGTTATTTAGGTATTTTCATTTTGCATACATTAAGTAAAAAATTACAAAAACTCGGTGGACCAGGCCGTAACCGGTAAAACCCTTTGTTTTGTTACCTTGACTTACGGTAGCCGGACCGCAAACTGGATGGATTCCCTATACCAAACAGTCAACGGGCTAGTTGGGAACGTCGATTGGGGAGAATCCTTTACTGTTGCCACCTACGAATTTCTAGGCCTCAACAGTTTTGGCGCTAGAAGGAGGGCCGCCAGTGCATGGCTGGCCATGGAAAATTAGTTTTCCCAAGATTACCTTACCAGCAGATACTTGAAGCTTCCAGCCTGACCCAAGTACTCACAGGTTTCGGTTATAACTTGAAGCAAGAAAGCCGGTTCTCATCCTGCGTTGTTCTTTGCTCAGACTCTCGTTCTCATAGTTGCGCTTATGGCTGGCATAAATGTAAATCAGCCCAACCCATTGCCTGCATGGAGAGAAAAAACTCCTTTGAACCTCACACCGCCTTTGCATAACCTTCCTCAAGCCTTTGACAAGCTGTTACCTAAGTTTGACCCCGAAGAAAGAATGGCTGCAGATGACCACTTGCAAAGATTTTACTTGGCTCTAGAAGGATTAAGGGCTGGGGAGTATGAAGACGTTGTCTGTAGATTGTTTCCTCACACCCTTAAAGGAACAGCAGCAGCCTGGTACTTCAGTTTACCTACAAATTCTATTCCTGATTGGGACACCTTCGAGAAGGTTTTCAGAAGTAAATACACCACCCAAAAAACACATGCCTCATTAATGAAAGGTCTTGGTTTGTTAAGAAAAGAGAAGAATGAGAAAGTACATGTTTTGACTCAGCGATTTTCAATATACGTAGAGAACTTCTCTGAAGCAGACACACCCTCAGACAAGGTATTAATTGAGTATTATACATCAGCCCTAGGGCCTAAGCTGGCTATGTTTGCTAAGATGAAAGCCAAACCCACATTGATAGAGACTTATGAAGAGGCCAAAAGAGTAGAGGCTGAGGGGGAAAGTGTAGAAGATTATCCTGATCTACCTGAAGAGAAAAATGCAGATAAAAGATTTCTGGTGTCGTCCAAACCCATAGAGGAGCACTCACATGACCTTGAGGGAATGATGAAAACAATGCAAAAGCTGTACAACCGAATGATAGACCTGGAAAAGGAAAGGGACATTCAGAAAACTTATAAACCCTACTATCCAAAAAGAGAGGATAATAACCATTGGAAAATCCCTTCGCCAAATTTGGCCTCAATAAATATAACAGAGATAGGAGGGGATAATTTCTGTACTTTTCACCAGCAACCCCACTCTGAGAAGAAATTCCCCCAATGGTTGAATTCAATGTCTTTGGTAATGAATAAGTTGCTGGACTCCAAATTGACTGAAGATAGTGGTGAAAAGAAAAAAAAAACAGACCATAGAGCAACGAGATGATGATGCCATGCTCTTATGGAATGATGTTTCACTTTTCGACATAGAGGAAGATGCCCTCAAATCTCAATATACACCTCTAGCCACAGAAGATAAGAACCTAGAAATTAAGGGCCATGCAATACTTCCAAAGGTTAAAAATTTGCAAGAGACAGTCAAGAGGCAGGCAGATGTGATTGCTAAAGATGACAGGTCTAAAGCCACTACTTGCAAACAGGAAACAAAACCTCTTGTTGTACCAGCTAAATCTATGGAAGATGATGAGGAAGAAAATGATGGTAAGATTAAAGAGGAGATTCCCACAAAAAACCAACCTGTGGAAGAAAAGATCGAATTGATTAGGACAAGGAAAACCAGCGCTCCACCTTTCCTTGTGACTCTTGAAATTTTGAATCATAAGGTGCATAATTGTTTGGTGGACTCTGGATCATCGATGAATGTTATGCCTCTGGCAGTTTGCAAAAAAATTAATGGGCAGCTAAAACCTACTCTTTGGGACGTCACTCAACTAGACAGGACTAGTGTCAAAGTAGTGGGGGAGATGGAAAATGTTCTGATTTGATTGTCTGCAAATGAAAGGATATGTCATTAAATTGATATTGTAGTAGAAGACACACTTGATGGCTATGGAATGATCTTGAACCGAGATTGGACAGCAAGACTGAATGGGTATTTCGCTTCAGATTGGTCTCATTTGTGGTTACCTCAAAAGGGAAGCCCAAACCTGATTAAGATAGTGGGAGAGCCCTATATGAAGTACAATGTCAGTAAGCTTGGAGAGGGAAATGAATATTCTGAGTCTGTGCTGGGAAATTATCTGACTGAGTTTGAGTTAAGACATCTTACTCCAAAAAAGGCTAGTCATATGACTGACACTCAGCTTGAGCTCCTTCAAATTCCTCAGGCTGTAAAAGATGATTATAGAATTGTGAACATGTGTTCAGTTTCAAAAACAGCACAGCTAGACCATGGTTAGACATCCCATGCCTGTTTTCCAGCCCACCCTTTAACTCTCTAGATTCAAAAATATTTTTTAGGAGTGGGAAAATTTTTTCTTTCTTTTGCTTTGTATATAAATAAATTGTTTGTTTTCTTTCATGCTTGAGACTGTTTTCTTTTGTTAATTGATTTAATATTGTTTTCTTTTGAGTTACTGCTTTGATGGCTTTTCTTTTGGTTTTGAATAGAGAGGCAAACTTTTGGTTGCAATGGAAACATCAAGGTTCTTTATTAACTAGGATCTTGAGTGAAGGACTGTGCTCTAAAGTATAGAATGTCTTCTAGTAGCGGTCTTCCTAACTGGCAATGCATTCATTGAAGTCTTACTTAACCCCTATAAATAACTCATAAGTAAAATAGGTCTGGAATACTATTTCGAGGCTCCATCCATTTCACGTCTTAAATACCCAAGGGGGTGACAGCAAAGGACTCACGGAAAGGAAGCAGAGTAAAACAGTATATCATATATAAATGATCCCATGTCATATATTCGAAAAAATGATAAGCCATCAAGAGTCAAAACTCCTTAAAGAAAGCAATACCTATTGAAGCAAAATATCAAAGCATAAAGTACTAAATGGCCACAAGATCCTCTCCGTCCATGAACTGAAATCTGAAATACAGTGTTCACACAAAAGGGAACTATGGGATAGAGGATCCTGAATTAAAATTCAGTAAGAAAAGGCCTGCAGGAGGACTCATATCAAAAGAACTAAGATTCAAATAGCAAAAAAAAAAGTGCAAATTGGCATGGGAATGAGGAACAAAAGGATCATACTACTTACTATCTGTTACATTCCTGTGGTGTCCAAGCTGGAAACTACCTAAGGGCAGGCAAAATAAACCACACCTATTTGGCCTCAAAAGAGTTATTCAGACTGGCAATATTTCTGTGTTACCTTTTCCCCAAAGAATAGACTACCTCTCAATGGTTAAATGCTTAAATTGGCCAGCCCGAGGGTAAGGACATCTAGAAGATTTCAAATTTATTCAGACGGTCTTGCACTGGAAAAGAGTTAATTCAGAAATCTGGGGTTCACCAAGTAGTCGCCAATTGTTGCAGCTGCAACAATTTCCCAAAATTCTAAAAAAATTTAGGACCCTCTACTTTGAATTAGTTTGATTTTCTTCCTTATTTTGTAGTCTAATGACTTTTGGAACGTTTTCAAGCGCTTGGGTTGCTCTATCAATCGATCTGATGTCTTCCTTAATGCTTAAAATAATCCCATGCATAATCAAGCTTATCGTTGCCTTTTGAATACCTTTGAAGCCATTCAGGATCGGAGTTGGTTTATTTGAATTTCCCGCCGTTGCGGAGGTCTTTGCATTGTCTTTTTCCGCCGTTGCGGATGGTTTTTGGTTCTATGTCGGAAGGTATGATTATTTCCCTGTCCGTCGATGTTGACGAATCTTCGCTTCTGGCTTTCGCCATTACGGATCAGTTCAGACTTTGATTTTTTTGGTTTTCTTTTGGCTGTGTATCGGAGCCTTTTACCATCGCTCTCTCCGCTGTTGCGGACGATGTTTTGTTGTGAGTTTCCACCATTGCAGAAGAGTTTAAGCTGTCATCCCCCGATCCTAAAAGCCATCCGATATCCGATCATTGGTTTTTGTTTCCCCTTACCTGTTCGCCGTTGCGGAGGAGGTTTCGTTTGTCTTCTGATCAGCTAAGCTTCCGATGTCTGATTGTTAGTGTTTGCTTTTCCCATCACTACGGATGGATGTATGTTATAGTTTTCTGCCGTTGCGGAAGGGTTTAAGGTTTTGTCCTCCAATCCAAAGTTATTTCTCATTTGATTCAAACCTGTTGCACGTGCGAGTCTTTGTTATATACGGGAACGACATTGGGTTTTTTCTATTGTTTTATTGTGCTCGAGCTGTCATGATCATCCTACGTTGTAGCCCCTCGAAGCTTGTGGACCATCGTGCCGGTACTCGCACCCAGGTGTCAATTGAGGAAGCCCTACAGTTTTCACCCCGTCAGTTACGCGTCGTTGCCAGGTAGGTCGTTCTTTCCATACCTCGTTATGTTCAAGGTTTTTGGTGATGTTTGCTGCGGTTAGGTGTTTTACCAACCCCGTTTCACATACGTACGGCGTTCTACCCATGGTTAGGTTTGCCGTAGTCATTTCTTCTTGTCCGACCTGCATTTTGCACCTATATATCAGGGAGTCTTTTGTGGAACCACTATTCGTGGTTGGGGGGCATTTTTTTTTAACTCGCGAAAGAATTGTTTTAGACCGTGGCCTTTGTTGGAAAGCCCTGCATAGAGTAGATGGAGGCTTGGTGCAGGCGGTCGTTTCGCCGCCTGCACCTAGATGCCCCGAGTGTGATGATGAGAAGCAGGGGGAGGGTTTGTAGTGTTTTTTTTTTGCATGTGGTGGTTTCCTTTTTGTTGAGTAAAAAAGTTTATTTTTTCCCGCACCCTTGAGCATCTGCTTTGCCGCGTCGTTCTGTAGCCCTAGCTGGTTGAGCGTGATCTACTGTGGGTTGTGGTTTATTAACCTAAAACGCAGATGCATAAGAACCATAGACGTCACGTGTAGTTTTAGCCATTTTCCCAGTACAGCAGAGTGGTAGTAGTCCCCAAAGAGAGTGAAATGTATAGCCGAATTAATGTAATTATCTTCCCGCGACCAGTATAAGTCATTGCCAATTTTATCCTTGCTAAAGCTATGTCGTCAAAGATGTTTGATGTTGGAAAAATACATTTGCACCTTTCCTTTGAGATACATGCATTTGCTTTACGAATTGTTTTTATGGGAGGAAAGGCACATTGCGAAATAATGTAGATTTAATGCCAGCTCAAGTATGATTGATAAAGTTTTAGTATCATGCAGCAGTAGTATATTGCCCACTTTATTGCACAGGACTAATTTTTCTTCATGCTAGGTATAGATAAGGTCATGGACTACTGCGCACTGGTTTCAGTAGTTCTGATAGTCAGGGCATTTTTTGGTTGTACATGCATGCATTTGTTTCTCTACTTGCTATCACATTAAACACATGAAAATGGCACTTTGCATATGGATGTAATTTTATTGCAGTCTAGAAGATGGTCGATGGCATGTTTTAATATCATACAGAAAAGTTTTGCATCATGCTAAGATATAGACAAGAGCACTAAATAGTGTGCATTTGGTTAGTCAAGTTGTGCAAACTTATATCTTAGTTTCATCGACTAGTTGCTGCCATGGTATACCTAGAAAAAAAAAATGTTGCACACTGTCATGTAAATGTATGCACCTTGAATGTATCAATATTACAATGTTATATATGGTAGGAAGAAGTCGAGTCCACCATGTCCAAAAGACAAAAGAAGAAGGCCCCAGTGGTGGAAGAAGTACCAGAAGCAGAAATTGAAACAAAGACTGAATACATATATGAAGACACCCAATGTGTTTCTAGTGTTGAGCCCGAGTACAAATGGGGTGAAATATATAGATTGATTTCCCGCAGGGAGGTTCCCAACACGGGCCTCGAAGAAGAGTCTATCTATGGTAACATAGAGAAGTCTTCTATCATGAAAGTTGCCACCAGACCAGAGCTGTTCCCATGCTCTGAGGTAATGGGATGGATTTTTCCCCATGTAAATACAACCACAATGATCATAGGAAATGTTGAAGGATAGGGCTACGCTGCATTTAGCATTGGATATGTGGCGTTGGCCTATTACCTACCAGAAGCCCAGGTTTTCTTATCTGACGATTGGCTGGACAGCATCAGAATGGACCTAGTGGAAACTCTTAAGAAAATGCTCTTGCAAGGAAAGCTTTATCGATATAGACAGAAGGGCGAGTATGATACAACGAGCTTGAGGCCTCCCTACAGGTTTATAGCTCTGATGCTTAATAGGATCTTTGGGAGAGCTCATGGAAGACTCTTCAAGCTTGAATGGATACCCATTATCTTTCATGTGGCAACCCAAGGAACAGTCTTCAATTGGGCTAGCCTTGTATCAAGCAGTATTTCCTCTTGCTTGGCCGCAACCTTGGGAGGAGAAGCTCAGAAAAGGTCTGAGTTTTACATGAGTTCAATAGTAATAGATTGCATATTGTGTAACCATCCCTTCCCCGGTCTCAAGTGTATCTGGAACAGGCAAAGAATGGCTGTGTATAACGCTTACTGACCATTGTGGGCTCACCAGTACCATAATCATTACAGAGAGGTCTATGAGCACTTCATTATGCCACTCTACACACTCAGTTTTCGGAAGGAATGTGACTGTATGTCAAAAGGTGCCATGCAGGTAATAGAAGAACATGCAGACTATTTCTTGACTGATAATGGCATGTATTTCAGAATGTTCGGAGGATCGAAGACACCTTTATTGCTGCCCAAATATGCAACGGATTATATAGTCCATAAAGAGGCATTCATGCAGGTGTTCATTGATGGAATAGGTAGTTTCTTGTTACAACACAAGAAGACCGCATACCCTCCTTTACCATTCAAGCTAGGTAGCTACAAATTCACTAGGGTGAAACAAGCTGCCGAATTCATAGAGGAACTACGGAAGTTCCATTTTGGTGACATGCCTTTCCAAAGGAATGATACTCACGGTAAAGTGGTGGAGCACTGTAAAGAGCATAAAGTGTTTTTCGAATATACCCATCATTTCGATAAGGAAGAATCTATCTTCCGGAATGCCCCAAACATGACGGCACTAAACAGAATATTTAAGAAGAAAATCACTACCATAGGTGGGAAAGGTGATGAACAGAAAAGGGATGAAGAAGGGGCCAAAAGGAAAAGGGAAGAATCCCAGAGGTTGGAAAAGGAGGCTACGGAATGGCTGCAGATGGGAGAAGAAGAGAAGAGGAAAGTTGCCCATGAAACAGCTGAGATAGCAAAAGAGGCAGCCAAAGAAACAGAGGAAGCAACTAGCCAAGCAGCTGAAGAAGCAAAGAGAAAGATGGATGAGGAGCTTCAAAAGCAAGAGGCTGAAAGAATAAAGTTGACACAACAGTCAATTTCTGAAACAGCAGTAGGGTAGACCCAGGAGGAGGAAAACCCCGAGGTGTAGACCTCTGAAGTACCCGCTGCTAGCACCCCTTTGGCCCCTATGCTCTAGCTAGTGCCTTTCATCCAGAAAAAGGGAGAAGAATTCCCTGACTTCAATACTATCTATTATGATAGGGCTACCAAGAGAATAATGAAGAGGACAGAAAGGAAGGTAGAAGCAGAAGGAATGGTTGGCAAAATGATAACAGATACGGCTGTCATGGTAGGGACAGACCTAGATCCAAGGCTTACCCTGAGGGCTAGGACTGCAATACTACATGCCTCATAGGATAACATAGACAGGGTAATGACTGAACTGGAGTCATACAAGAAATATTCTGCTCAGCTGAAGGATACCTTGAAGAAAGAGAGAGAGGAAGGAAACAGGTTAAAGTGGAAATTTGAACACTTACAGAGGGAGATGAAGACTACTGAAGCTGAATTGCAGGCCCTACATGTAGAGAGATAGGCTCAGGAGACTACACAAGAACACCTTGAGCAAGTGCAAGCAGAAGATCAAGAATTGAAGAAGGCGAAGGAGAAGCTACTGAAAAAGGTGGAGGAGCTAGAAGAGCAGCAGAAGATCATATTGACAGCCAATGATATGCACTCCCACGATATGAGAAAGGAACATCAGGAATAGATCTCTTCGTTGATCCAGCCAATCAAAGAACATATCTTGGCTCAGAAATATAGAATGCTACAGCTACAGATTGCTCTAGAGGAGGAAAGGTGTAAGGTCCTTCAGATTGACACCCGGTTAGGGTAAATCATGGAGACCTCCTCCTACTTCGTCGACAGATCCCAGGAGGTTCTTGAAGTTTTAATTGCCAGAATAGCAAGGCTGGAGAACAATGCAGAGACTCCAACAGAGCTACCATCCAAGGACCATCAAGCCCTGAAAAGAGATCATGACCTAGTAGATTTTGCTGTCAGCACCACGGAAGACTTCAAAAAGACCGTCAAAAGGACACAGGGAGCATGCTCAAAATACTTCAAGAGGCTCCTTAATACATTCAACCCATGTCAGACAGACGTTGAACATAAGTTTGATGAGTTCCCAGACCATGAAACCTTCATAGAGATATTGCAGAGCAGGTATTAGGATGCAGAAGCCAGAACGCAACAAATCAGGGCCATTGATGACCTGGTTTTGAAGAATGAAGTGGGCCACCCAACCGTTAGTGTGATATTCTTGGAAGATCAGCTACGCTTGAGCCCAGCAAGGGTCGAGGCTACTAAGAATCAAGCCGAGAAATTTGAGATAAGTATTCAGTTTTTGGAGCCTAGCACTTTTGAAGGCATCGCTAGTGAAGCTGCAGCGTGGAGGAAGTTCCTAGAAAGCCAAGCGGGGCCCTCTTCTTAAGGGATGAGTCACCTTTGTATTTTGTAATATTTTGTAAAGGTGTTGGAGAAAAGTAAGCATTGGGAAAATGAAATGTTGGGAATCCCAAAGGCTACTTTGGGCAGCCCAACCATTTCACTCTTTTTGTATAAATGTAATAGACAAAGAAGAAAGAAAGGGGCTTTTTCCCAGTGTGACTGGAGGACATATTGTAAGAAGAACTATTTCATTTTGCAATAAAAAATTATAGTTTTCCTGTTGGAGAAGGAGATGTGAAATTTCCTAATGTTATGCAATGGATGGCGGAAAGATGAACTACTTTATTTTTCAGCTTGTGTCCATGAATCGTGAGATCGTTCTAACTTTATGCCCTATGTCTTGTTGAATGATTTCTGATTTATTTCCTGGAAAATTCACCAAGAGTAATGTATGTTGCTTATATAACAGTTAGCTATCTGATTGTTAAAATACTTTTCTCATTCTTGTGTTATAAATATGAATATCAGCTATCTGTAATTTCTGTTTATAATACATTGATAATACACATTACTCACAAATAATCACTTTATTGGCTCCCTGGGGATAGATAGATAGATAGATAGATAGATAGATAGATAGGTGGTTAGATAGTTATTTGATTTATTTCATGGTTGCATATTGATTTAGATGCCTGTGAGCCGTAAGACGAGAGGTAATAACCTACGCATCATTTTGTGTAGTTCCTTGCATCTTTATCACTCTCCATTGTTAGTTAGGTATTTGCATTTTGCATACATTAAGTAAAAAATTACAAAAACTTGGTGGACTGGGCCGTAATCGGTAAAACCCTTTGTTTTGTTACCTTGAATTACGGTAGCCGGACCGCAAACCAGACGGATTCCCTATACCAAATAGTCAACGAGCTAGTTGGGAACGTTGATTGGGGAGAATCCTTTACTGTTGCCGCCTTCGAATTTCCAGGCCTCAACACCACCCTAGGTGCAGTAGACCCCTCCGACTCCAAGTTGATCACATTCGAGATCGAGAATGGGGAACCGCGCATGCCCTAGACCATCACATTCCGAATCCTGGTGCCCATACATAATTTGGTTGTGCATTGGTGCATAGTGGGTGAGGGGGCATCCACGTGCGTTATGTCTACCTTGGTTTGGCAGAAACTTGGATCACCAATTCTGCAACCATCCTCCACAACTCTGCGAGCTTATGATGGACATCCCACTAAATCCCAAGGAATCCTCCCCTATGTCCCCATCACATTAGCCAGGAAGTTGATCGACATAGAAGTCGTGAACACTCAACTAGACTTCAAGCTCTTCCTTGGAAGAAGTTACATGTATGCTATGCGAGCAGTCACGTCAATTGTCTTCCATCTCATGATGTTCTCCCATGAAGGGAAGATTGTGACGATTGATAAAATCACTTATCATGATGCACAAGGGTTAACAGCACCTGCCAACATTATCCCTACCATCACCACCATTGATCCGCAAGGGGAAACCTCGCATGTTAATGTCACCCCTGCAATCAACACTATGGTTGAAAACACACCAGCCTCCCCACCGTTGAATGTGGGACCTAGGTTGTTTACCGATCCTACCATGACGGCTCCTTTCCCATTAGTGTCACCACCACCGACACAAAATGAAAATGTGGACTTGTGCATGGTCTCATAAAGAACTGCTACACCAAAACAGCAATCGCAGCCGCAGCCCCAACCACAACCGCAATATCTTTCACAGCCGCAACACCAACAACAACCGCAACATGACTCGCAGCAGCAACATTACGCACATCCTCAACCACAACTGCATCCCCACATGCAACTGTCAGGGATTTATTTGGGCTCATCCCTAGTCCATACGATTACCTTCCTCTTCCCCCCACCTGGTGTCATGAGCAAGTCAGTCATGGCCACCTTAAGCCTACGCAACTTTATGTTGGGAATCCTGGTGTGGTATCTTGATCCACCGGCTCAACTAGCAATGCCCCAGGTTGTTTTAATACAGGTTCAACCCATTGCAATCAAGTCTCACCCTCCACCCAGTTCGCACAAGCCAACCGCCGCACATGCACCCGCCTCGCCCCACCCAAAAAGGGCCAGGGGAAAGAATGTCAAAGCCACCGTAGAGCCATGACAAGTCCAACCTTGCCCTATCTGCAAACAATAGGGCCATCCAACTCATAATTTCCCTAAAATCCTAGTGATCCATGCGCACTTAGATGCCATGGATACAAATGAAAACATCCCCGTGGTTGAACTCCCAACAGCACCCATAGTCAGGAACAAGGCATTAAGAACAAACCATGGTTGCACCCTTTGCGGCTTGTATGGACATTACTATCACAATTCCCAAGACCTGCCTAAATTTCAAATGGCTCTCACTGACCTCCGTCAACATTCCCTTGAGTCTGAAATCACCTTGATCGAAGAAGTTCACCCCCCACCGCCTTCTTCAGACACCATGTCCATTTACATGATGTCCAATTCTATAGACCCTCTTGTCTCCACCATCACTGACGGTCCATCAGACCTGTCTCTTCCATTATTTCCCTGACTACAGCTGCAACCTTAGTTACCAGGGAAACAGTGGGGTTCATTCCCACTCAACATGATCCTTTTCTTTTTCCTTTTCACACTGGGAGATCTTGTGTGGTACCTTGAACCACCTGCCCTACCTATGAGTCCCCAGGATGTGTTGACTCATGTCCATCCAATTGAGATGATGTTGCACCTACCTCCAGGTCCATCAAAGACTCCTTTTGTCTCTAGGCCTTCCCCTCTTCCTCCAACAGAGACTGGGGGCAAGGCCACAAAAATCACAACCAATACCATTTACATGATCTCCAGCACCATTTTTCCCTTCTGTCTCATCGGTTGTGGAAGATCCACCTGATCTATCACGACACCACTTATGCAATGACGAAGAAATCTGTAAGACTGCCTCTGGTTTTGACCCATTCCCTTTAAACCATAGTATGGAATTGGTTCTTCCCATTAAACACCAGATTCCATCACCCCACCTTACCAATGACCTTCGCCTTGTCAAGGGGGCATACCTCTTCGTTGACTCTGATGGACAACTCTTGGAGAACCCCCGCAATGGGCTCTACCCCAAGAAATTTTAAGCTTAAACATCACCAATCACTAGTGGAAAATGAGAAATTAGTGACTAGGAGACCAAAAAAATTTGTCACCACAGTTTTTTTCAAGGGATAAATGACCAAAATTGATAATTTTAAGTGAACTAATGAAAAAAGACCAAGATAAATGACCAGTTTTGGTCATGGGATAGAAACCAACTAAAAATGACCCAAGATAAATGACCAAATTTGATCACGGGATATCTAGACTAAAAATGACCACATAACAATTGGTCATTTATTTGGTCATTTTTAGTTGTCACTCTGACAATGAAAAAAATTACAAATTTGACAATGAATTTGTATAATTTACTAAATTCTAACACATATAAAATATATATTTACACGTCCCTATATTAACAAAATTGAATTAATGCAACCTAGCTATATGTTAATTTGGACATGACCTTGGCATATAAAAAAACCCACTAAACCTTGGCACGTATGACCCCTTCAACATATTTTCCAAGTCATTTATTTTACATCGTTAGGGTGGTCTAGTAAGTGTTGTGTCCCAAGGATTAGTCGTTTCTCATTAAAAGCATCATCATGTCTTGAATTTCATACCATTGTGTTCAAATTATCACACTTAACATGTTCATATTTAATTTGTCAAAAATTGTCATTATTTGTCCCTTTCGGCACTCAATTGAAGCTTAGGTAGGTAAGAGTATGAAAACTATTTTTTTTGTGTGTCCTTTATCAATCTGTATGATGCATCCATTTGACAGTCTTATCACTACATCTATGCTTCAAAATTTGAAAAGTATCCCCCTAAGTCTTATAGCAAAAGAAACCAATATCCCTTATTTATTAAAAAAAATATGAGCGTTCCCCCCTTTTAATTATTTCCCCTATCCTAGATTTTAAACCCTTTTCTATTCAAAGTCCTCACCCCTTCCCATTTACATTTACATAAAAGAAATAAACACCTTTAAATTCCAAACCCCTTTACCTTACCCTTAAAAAAAGTCTCCTTCATCAAGATCATTTTGTCTTATCTAAGTTCCTTATTCCCCTATTTAAATGAAAAATGTGCCATTTATCTAGTTTCTAATCCTCTTTATAATAATTAAAAAGTATCAAAATAAAATAGAAAAAATATTCTTGCTCTTAATACTCTCTATATTATATATTATAATATATAAATTTAAAAACAATATATATATAACATATAACTTATATTTATAAGTATTTATTATATTTAAATAATATAAAACAAAATAAAAAATTTATAATTAAAAAGCAAAAACATAACAAACATTACACATCCCATAATATACACAAAACCATAATGACCATGAAGGCCTGCACACTCTCTGTTTTTAGAAACCATAATGACCATGAAGCCCACACACTCTATGTTTTTACATACTCTCTGTTTCTATAGCCTCACTTTAATGGAGATGGGTCTAAGAGAATGGTATTCAAAAAGATGCATGAGTGCATTGAAGTTGTATGGAATTCAACAATTGCAACATATGCCAAGCTTAGAGATGACATTGATCCTTTTAGCTCTTCCACCAAACGAAAGAAGCAGGAGAATTAAATCCAACCCCATTTTTTTTGTCTCAGTTGGCAGTGTGTGTACATGCATAGCAGGCATTGAAAAAGGTAAGCGAATATATACCCAAATCATTAAAAGTGGATTATTTCAGATATATTTGATCAGATTTAGATATATTTGTGGGAAGTGCACTCTTTCATATGCATGGAAAATTTGGGTGTGGGTATATCGAGAATGCGTTTGTGGGAATATGGCTTAGGTTTCTCTTAACCATGGAGATGTTTTAGTCTCAATTTCAAACCGATTCCCCAACGTGTGCTTCCTCAACTTCATAATCATTGTGGATTGATTGATGTTGTAAGGTTTGTTTAATATGTACATATTTTTATTTTTTTGGAAACCTGCATCAAGGGTTTCTATTTAATATTTATTCACCATCTTCCTTTGTTCATGCTTCCTTTGTTAATGATATTCATCATTGTTGTTCTTCGTGTACACTTTACATTTTCCTAGCTTATACCTGCCATTACAAACTGCTCTAGACACAATCCATTATTTTCTTTGTCCTATGATGGTCACTCTTAGAAAATGTCACAGTGAATTTGAAAATGAGAAGCTTCCCTATTGCAAAGTGAACAAGGTCTATTTCAAACAGTCCTTAAGCTCTCAACTCATTTCCAATATAGAGAGGTACTCTTCATAACACTTTTATTTTAAGATTATTTCTTCAATATTTCAACAAGCTTTGCTAGAATTCCCAGCACACTCATAAATATGCTCAACCAGTCTGTTTATACTCAATACCCCATTAGGTCTTCTAAGTTTCCTTACATGTTCTGTCATCTTTAAACACTTTCACTTTGTCAAAGTATTCACATGATTCCTAGGATTTTCCCTCATAGACATATAGTGTATGCTTCACCTTGTAGTAGACACAAATATTCATGAGTTGTTAGGAATTGCTAAAGGATTTCTTCCCAAGTTTCATCATAATTCCTCTTTAATTCCTCTTTACTTGGAAGATATTACCATCTTTCAAGCAGTTTGTTGATGTTTTAGAGTGAGACACACTTGGGTTGGAGAAGGAGGTGCACCAGTAGTGACTAAATGCCATTCCTCTTCCATCTAAGAGAAAGAGCTGAAGTCATTTTGTTATGTGGAGAAAATAACACATTCTGGTTTTGGGAAATTTGTGGTAGAGGAGAACACATCCCTAGGCATAGATATCCACTCTTCTTCACTACTATCTACATAAGAAATTAATGCCATCACTCTCTATTCCCAAGACACTGCCATCAGAGTTTGTATTTGTCAAAATCGCTGCTAGAGGAGCATGATAATGCACTGTTGATATAAGCTTCAGAAGGGACATAATTTATTTTCTTTGTTTCCCTAATTGGGAATTTTTTTGAAATTAGAAAAATTGATCTTTTGTAAACTGTGGTTTAACCCTATTGGGGTTTGTGGAAATTTTTGAAGAATTTCAGTCATCTCTTTTACGAGATGAATCAGTAATGCTTTTAGGGTTTTTGTCCTTTAAAGGTTTCCGGTGAAAAATTTGTGTGTCCAATGTGTTGATGTGATTGATGTTGTTTAATACACTTATCATTTGTTTACGTTAGTCTGGAAATTTTAAAAGTATCATGCTAATTCTAAAAACTTAACAAGGAAATCATGGGAGTGACTAAGAGGTGATGAATATAGATAGAATCTCCTAAGAACATACTAATTGCAATCAATCAACACACAATATCATTTGAAAAAAAAAAGACAGCAGATAAATCATGACAAAATCCTACCCAAATTGTCAGTTCCTTCAAAAACCTTTTGCAAACATCACGGATGGCCACCAAAACAACCATATGGGTTGAAACATGTAACTTGTTTGATGGATTCTCATACAATTTCTTAAAAGACTGCACCCACAAATTTATACAAATATCAGATTGAAACTGATAATTCTGACTGATGTAGCGGTTTCTAAAATAAATGCCTAACCTTTGGTGCTATTTCCAAAGCTGCCTCATCTCTACTTATACATTGCAAAATAATGTCAGGAATCTCTGAGACAAGTCCCTAGAAAAAAAACCATTTTTGTTAAATAACATTTCTCAATTGAACATTGAAATTAATTGATATTATGAAAAATTGACTACAATAATAAGAAATATGATTTCCATGAAAGAAGCCATACTTGAATTTCATGATCATTGGCACCCTTTGACATTGCAGCCTCCAACTGCAAAGCATTAACCATTTACTGAGGGAAAGAACATGACAACAAAAAATTCCAAAAGGAAAAAAATACTTAAATTACAATTCCAATAGTGATGGTAAACTCCATCCATGGTAGACACATTTTCAAATGAAACCCTACCACACAAGGACACTAATATGACCTTTAATCATCTGTTTATAACAAACTTTACTCACCTTTCATCGTTGAGAAACAAGGACAACCCATAGAGAAAATGAGGTAACAAAATTCGAGTAGAATTATACAGAGCAGAGGTGACGGCTATATGCATCAAGACCACAATTATTGTAATTGATAACCGAAACTAGTTAACCTAAATGCTTTATTTTTCACTCTTTTACCTACTACAAAAAAGGTATTTTGCATCTATTCAAATGTTTTTGTACAAGGCATTCATCTCACATTTAAAAAATATTGCTGCATTTATCAACCTATGTGCAGCCCTTGTTGAGTCTCAAAAATGTCCCTTTTTCATCCACTTTATCTTCCCTATTCCTTACATTTCATCATCCCATTACCCTTTTATCATACCATTTTCATACATATATGTGGGTTTTACATTATTATTTTCCACTTTATTCATTTTAGTATTTTAAGTGAATTTATGATTAAATATTAGAAAATATACATGTTTTTCACATATATATCTCAATTATGTGTGAGCTTTGTAATGTGTAGGAATATGTAAATGATTAATCCAAAGAGACTTCTCGAATATCTCTTACATCATTCCAAAGGAGATAGTATTCAAGCCTATTCTTAAGGAGAAGATCATGGAAGATTTGGTTGGCATATCTTATCTAGGATTTATGAGGATTTGAAGGAACCATATCTTGTAATAAGAGGAAAGTGGTTGAGAGTAGTTGAGAGAATAGTGGATCTGTTCTTATCTTTTTCTTAAGGCCTCTCATGTATAAAGGAGAGTGTACC